>JABASP010003051.1:0-16050 GCA_019776565.1 Sminthurinus signatus | reverse complement strand
CTTGATCATCAAGATTGGTGCAGTGGTTCCTCTGTACTGGCGTTTGCAAAATGTCACTTTTTCCTAAATTTTCCCCTTTGCGATTGCCCCTAGTCCTTAAGTCAAATATATATACAAATACATACTGTAAAAATAAATAATATCATGTGATATAAAAAAAAACTAAATAGTGTGATTTCTTTTTATCAAAATTAATAAACAGACTAAAAACAGTAAAATAAGCTAATGAATAATACTGACAAAAATTAGTGGAAGAACAGAAATTAAATGTAAATTATGTTAGACTACAGAGGTATGTATGTACTATATACTACATATGTATACCATAATAATATTATCATCAATATTATGATACATATCATATTATTATAGGGAAAGAAATTGTTGTTCATTAATAAAAATAAAGTAATAACAAATATATAAACTGTTCTGTTTCTGTATTGTATTGTATTGGAAGATTGAGGACGGATCTGGTTTTAACTGAGTTAATAATTATTATTAGAAGCAAAAAATTAAACAAGTAATTGATGTCTGATTATTATTATAATAAAATATATGCGTCCATGAACATTTTCATTCAGATAAATATTTAATGAACACATATATATATACGGCCCTTCTCATCTCCCTTGACGTACCACGTCTATTACGTTCCCGTTTTCAGTACTTTTTTGGAGGGGGGATGTGTGTCAATTTTTAGGTGTGTTTTAGAAGCATTTGAGATATCAAAAACAAGAAGAAAACAAGGAATTTCGAATCAAATCGAGAAAAAAATAAATGACATTGCAAGCTTCTTCAAAATCGAGTACAAAGCTATATTATAAATGTCTCCCTAATTTTATCAAAATCAAAAACTACACTAATATATTTTAATAGATTTTTGTGGGAAGACACATTTTCTGAAATTTTGCCCTCACTATATTATATTGCTTACAATTTCCCACACTGATTATATACATTCTTTTTGATGATATAAATTAAGTAAAGTATCAATTCTGAAAAGTTTATAATATAAAATATAATTAAAGTAAAGCTTTTACATCTACTAAAAATATCACAAAAAAAATGTTCCTATGAAATATAAAAGTCTCTTGAATACAAATAATTCATATTATGAAACAACTAAAATTCGTAATAGGTATACCATTTTGATGCATCTATGCGTTACTTAATGCAAGAGTATAATATAATATTGAAGAATAAAATGACATTATTCAGTTGAGCAGTACAAAATAGAGAAAGAGTATAGAGTAAGAGAGAAGAGTATAATAATGATTGTAAACTAATATAAATCACACAGCAGTCAATGAGAATGAAAAAAACACCAAAAATTAATAGTAGTTTAATGTATAATATATTATTATATTATAGATTAGTTTACGCAAGTAAAATACAAACAAAAGGTAAAGATTCTGTATAAGTTCAAGAAGGTTTAAAATAATACCTCAAGAAAAAAAAGTATCTACATCTTAATAATGATATAATAGAGAGATACATATAATATATAGAAAATGGAAACATTCAGGAAGCAGAGCATTCATTCTCAGTTCGGTCCATATAATATAACTATCTATTCAGTATATATAGTGTACTTAAACTATTAATTATTATGGAAAGTTTCATATCATATGAGATCCTTTTTGTTGGTCTTTCTGTTATTTTTTTGTCCTATAGAAAGGTTAAGTAAAAAGTAGTAGAGTAAACGACAACAATCAAGCATAACGAAAACTATAATAATAATATAAAATGTTAAAAATCATTGTTGTAAGAGATGGTTTTTCCTACACATAGTTTAATTAAAGTTGTTCGTGTCTTCTCACATAACATTCTATATATATATTATGCTGCCTACTTTCCTGTAGTGAAAGTAACTTTTCATCCCTATATAAAAAATAAAAACGAATAAAGAAAATCTTTTGAAAGAAATCAGAACGAAAATATATTATTACACTGATGAAAACAAAACGGGAAATGATAGGAAATAACAAATAACTATATTCCTATTTAACTTGATGTATTTTTATGAACATTTAAATATCGAATCATTCGAATGCAACGCTTTTTTCTGCATACTGTTAACTATTATTATTATTTAAATTATTTGATCAAATTAGTTTTGTCATTAATAATATGTCGTTTAGATTAGTTAAGCCCCAGCGAGGATAGAGAAAGAATTTTACAGAGAGATGTTTTCTAATTTTCATAATATATAAATATTTACAGACATGGTTTAGAAATATTCTAATATATTGTATAGAAAGAAACATGTACAGTGTATAAATATCATGGACAATATATTAACAGAACTCAATATATTGTACACAGTAGTCTATTTTTAGGTACGCTGATGAATTTCTACAATTTGAGTTGTAGAAGAAACATAGAAATGATAAAAAAAATATTTGAGTGAAAGTTTTAGAGTACTGGAGAGAGACAAAATTTTTCTTTGTTTTGCTCAAAAACTTTCTCCACTTTTATACTTTCTACTCAGTTCTTTTTTTTATCATTTCTTGTTTAAGTATAAGCGTGTAAAATTTAGAGGAGGTAAATATATATACAATTAATAAGTAATTGGTACTTGCCTGCATGGTTTACACCAATTCTGTTGTTGATCTAGTCCATATCTGGCTCGGCACTTCTTCATACTATTACCTGCTTAGAAAAAGTTATAAAATAAAGTTAGCTTGTTTTTATTAAAAACTTATGTCATAATTTAGATATTAGATATGTAAGAAGATTTTTCCAACCAGACTTTTAACACTATTTTATATAATATTATATTATTTTCTTATTTCATTTGCCACACAAAGAAGAAAAAAAATCAAAACTAAGAAAATAATAATAATGATCACTATTATTATTATTATATCAAAAAAATACACAGTTCTTAATATTATACCACGATAACAAAGAACAAATGTTACCAAAAAATATTCTATAAGAACGTTCTATACATAGAGAAGAGAAATAATTATTGTCAATTTGGATTTAAAACGTTTATTTCTTTCTTTCTTTCTTTCTTTACCAACCCCCCATCAGTTTAAGAAAAAAAAATGTCTCCACCCTATATATTCAATAGTGTTGAAAAGTAATTGGTTTTGTTTGTTTGTTTTTTAGTTTAGTTTTGGAGAAGATCAAATACCTCCATCAAATTTCTCCTGTTTTTTCTTCCTCTTCTTTTCATGATGAGTCCTACTCTGTGCTGAGGACCAATTTGGATACATTTGCATATGAAGTTGCCTTTCTCTACGGGCTAACTCGTAGTATTTCGCTTGTTCTTCTCGACCTAGTGCGTGCCACTATACCGAAAGACAGTTTCAATAGCATCATTTATATATAGTTTTTCGCAATCATCATGACATTTTTGTTTTTGTTGTACATAATAAAATAATAATTAATAACCATTTTTTTTAAAAACTAAATGATTTATTAAAACCTTTTAATTGAGAAATTGTAAATCATATTTTATTTTTATGTCACACATGTTGATACACATGTTTTTATTTAGAGGTCAGGAAGATAATAAAATAATGTAAAAAAAAGTTTTGGAAATGTTGTTATTTATTTGATCCACTTTTTGCACCTCCTTTCTCCCTCACTTTCACTTATAACTTTTCTCCCTTTGATGTGTATTTATTTTATATATTATACTACTACGTCGTATGAATTTTTCATATTATGTCCAACAAAAAAAAACATTTTATTCGTGCTACATCATAATACATAATAGAGGTAGGTATATTTGTATACATGTTTTAAAAACCCCTAGACTCTTTAAAAGTATCAGAATAGTATCGTATACATGTATATAGTAATATATATAGTCTCACTATATAGAGTTATGAATAAAAAGAGGTGCTTGAAATATTGAATGAAAATAGATAACTAATGGAAGGAGAAGTGCATTCCTAATAATTCCTAACGTATTATATAATATATGTATATATGCTAACTTAATTTACCTACATGATACAATTGTAAGTCTATCATTTTATGAGAGCGAACTTGAAAAATACAAACTTTTTGCTAATCAAACAACCTTACTGTTTTATACAAACCATATTATTATTGTTATTATTATAATAACGAGGTTGCGAATTTACCGATCGACTCTTGAATTGGACTCAATTTGGTTGTAGTATATAATATATAGTTTTGTGAACAAGCGAAATGACTAAAACCCAAAAAAAAGTAGTTAATAAGGAACTTATACATAGATATATTTATAACTGGAATTTTTTGTCGTATATATACCGATGGGTTGGTCATTCAAATTAAATATTTTAATTCCATATTGACATCATAATATATTATATTGTTTTGAATTTTGAAAATTTTTCATTTTCTCCCTGTCTCTCATTTTTCATTTTAGTAAAATAATAATAATAAGACTTTCTTTTTTGTTGAGCAAATGAAATGTGTAGAAAACACACATACACGACAAAATACATAATATAATCTGTGATTATATTATACGTGCATATACAGAAAAAATACATTTAAAAAAACTCTGTTTTGCTGGTCGGTAAAAATCAAGATTGAAAATACATATAGATATGTATTGTTGTGGTTCGAAAATGCTCAATACCTCCATCGGATGTCTTTTCCTTCTTTCTTTTCTTCTTCTTAGCTCCGTAGCCATAATTATCCCTAGCTGACCACCCTGGATATAATTGTAGGTGTACGGCCCGCTCTTGTCTCGCTTTCTCATAATATTTCGCTTGTTCTTCTCGCGATAAAGAGTGCCACTATTTACACCGAAACACATAATAATACAGAAAAATGAGCCATGAAAATCATTAAGAAAAAACTATACAGAGAGTAAAAAAAATATAGTTGCTCGTTCTTATATACTTATATTTGATAACAAAACATTATTTTTGAATTGTTTCTGTGTGTAATAATTCTAACAGTAATATAATTAAATATGTATATATATATATATGTATAGGATATTATATTATTCAAATACACATAATATATATTATTACTGTCTCCGTTTTATTTTCTTGAAAAAATTAAAACTAAAAAAACTTAACAGAAACAAAAATAAATAAATAATAAGAAGAAACGCATTACAATTGACAATGCACTGTTATTAGACATATTATGCTATGAATAAAATATTTATAGAAAAAACACCACAGTGTGTAAAACGCAAAACATTGTACACATGTATAATATATACAGTTTATGAATATAAGAAAATCACTAAATGCAAACCAAGTTTTTCTTTTGTCTTTGTATATATTATATATAGATCTAATTAATTTCAATATTATAATAGATATTTGATATATATTACATATTATATAGATACACGAACATAATTCACACACACTAAATTTTCTTGGATGAGTTTCGTGAAAAAAGGTGCAAAATGTCGATCGAATGAATATAGCAACAAACGTATTATTATTATTATCATATTAGATTAGCAATATTGGGTTCTTATACTATTGCTTCCTTTGTTTTTTATATATATATATATATGTATTTATGTATTGTTTTGGGTTTGCTTTCTTGTATAGTAAGCAAGATACTTGAAGTATTTTGCTATAAAAATAGCTTTAGTTTTTTTTTTTACAATACATAATATATGTATAAATGAATGAAAATATTATGTTGAATCGGTTCATTCAAGAAAAGTTCAAAAATAATAATATATAAATTTTCTCAACTAAAAAGTTCAAAATAATAATATTTAAAACTACTATATATTATGCTTGTTTTTTGATCACTTTAAAAGCAAAATACTATAGAAAAAGTAAAAGTATATAATATTTTATGGAGTACGTAATATAAGAAACTGTTTAAAATTTTAAAACACAAAAAAATAAACTTACTCTTCTTCCGAGTATTTGGTTTATGGCTGCACTCTCTTTAAGCGTACATTCTAAAGAGAAAAAGAGAAAAAAAAAGATACACATTGATTATAGTAAAAATGAGAAGAATACCAATATGAATTACAAAGTAAAAAAAAAGTTATATGTACTACGGAATGTTTATTTTACAAACCTGCAACGACTTTTGCCCTCATTTCCTTCATGTACAACATGAAAGCATTCAGAGGTTTTTTAATATGTGGCTTTTTCTTGTCGTCTAGAAATATTATAGAAAAAACAACATAATATATATAATACATTATAGTTTTAATTTTTAATGATTCATTATAATATTATTATACGGTTAGAATACATAATAAAATCTTAGTTATTTATTTTATTTGACATTAGACGTCATAATATATATAGATGGGAACACTCTTACTTTGACTATTATTTGATTGTCCTGATTCGGAAGTATTTTTGGAACCATGTTGCGTATCGGAATTACTTGATGACTTTTGGTCAGATAAATTTGACGACCTATAATAATTATTGTTAAAAAATAAAGAAGCAACATTAAACATGTGTCTATAGATTGTCATTATAATAATATGTTTTATATACTCTTTGGTTCTCTTTGAAATTTTGACATGACACTATGTTATTATTATTATTATATTTCTTGTTGAGGCAGAAGCTGTGATTTGTTTGTACATCAATGTTTTTCACAAAAAAAAATATCACACTGAAACAAAATTGATCTAAGAGATGTATATTATGTGCGTAATGATTCAATCTAGTATAAATACTTAAATACATATCCATCCTAAAATTACATGTTACCCCAGAAAAAAAAACTTGACAACCACAACTATACATGATCCATCCATATATTAGAAAAAAAATCATAGTCACACGCAAATGTACCAGTATTAACTACTATAATATTGATCTCATTGTAGACAATACAGCCTTATACAACCTTATATATACTTTCTCATAATATTTTTACTAACATATTTTCTCATGACAGCTGTTATACATTATTGTTGTAGTACTTATAATTTGTATAATAATAATAATAATATGAAAATGAGACTGTGAGTTTACTTTTGATTATTTTTGAATCATATAATAATAACATCATCATTATTACAGATTATACTACAAAAAACTTTACGATATCTATAATGTGTTGATGGACGGAAATTGAGAAAACTTTTGAACCTTAAAACAAACATTTGAGTAAACAAGGAACTAAAACTAACACGGATAGTGTAATACAGACATAAAATGAAGAAGAAGAAAAAAATCAAAAAATAATAATAGTATAGACAAAATGATTACGAGAGCATGCAGACAACAGACAAGAGAAGGTATACATACGAGACGAAATTATGGAAATTGTACATTGTTTTTCTTTCGTGCTCTCTGTAATATAATACTATAATGCACATATCCTTGTAATATATATCTATACTTACCTATGTCTATTATGTTTTGTTTCAAGAAAAAGATATATAAAGAGAAAAAAAACAATGAAAAAATAAAGCCCACACCAACTTTCATTTGTGGTCAGGTTAGGTCACGAAACATATCTACCTATATATTATAGACATATATCCTTCCTGATTTACTTGTATAGTCCTTTGACTATATAGTCTGGTCTGTCTGGAGATGATGACGACGATTATGAAAATGTAGTGGAATAAATAAGCCAAAAAAAGGTCTAAATAAACCAAATATACCAGAAAACACATACATTATCATGCTTTTACCTACACCTTTTATCAACTATTTACTATACCCGATGTACATATTATATGCATGTATACATATTATAACAATATTATGAATTGGATTGTTGATATTGTACAGAAAAGTATTTCATGTTACTCCAATATTATAATAATAATAATATGTATCTAAGACTGGAAATTACCAATGTTATTGTAAAATAAAAACTATATTATTATAATGGTCACCTGGAGCATATCGTGTGTATATTATACTTTTTGTCGTCATGATCCTCTCAAATGATATATTATGTATAGTATTTTATTACTAAATACACATCCTCATTCCTCACAACTTATCACCACACAATTTCAAGTACTGACTCCTGACCAAATTAATGTGTCTCCAAAAAAAATGTTCTTGTATAAATTTCCTTACACCGTATGTGATATACATATGATATATATTATTATTTATTTATACACAGAATATGTAATAATATATTATGTCTATGTCTCGGTAATAATTTAAAATAACAAATGAGAACAAATCATGGAAAATCTTAGAAATACCTTTCAGGTAATTCCCTTAAGTACGTAATATTATTAATATTATAGTCTATTATCTATTATTATGATAAACTTTTGATGCAATGAAAGAACCAAAGAAATATATGAAATAGAAATATCCTACTACGATAATAATTAATAATATTATTATATACTTTTTGTAATAATTTTTACATACCTGTGATTGTGATCATGGTGGGTATCGTGTTTTGAAGAAGAACCGACTAAATGATGAGCTATTGTATGCGGGGGTCCTTGTAAAATCCCGCCTGGAGAAAATCTATAGAAATCACTGGAAAAAGATCAAAAAAGATCAATCAAAAAAGAAAAAGTTGAATTATAATGTCAATACATGTAATTTTAGTATAAAAAATAATTCATTATCGTTTTATTCATCAATATAATAATATGATAAAGACATGAAAGAAAAAGATGAAAGGTTATAACATCATTTATTATTATTTATTATTATTATTTATTTTTACCTAGGGAGAGATGTAGGTGGTATTGACAGTGAAGGAGGATAATTGCGAAATCCGGCGGAAGCTGCAGGATTACCCGCATTTGAGATCTGTGAGTACATACTTTGGGCATGCCTGTGAAGATATTCCCAAGAATAATAATAAAAATACATGAGGCTTGGATCCAAATTTAATTGATTCACTCTGGTATTCATAGAGAATAATGTATATATGTAGACTGATGGATGAAACGGTAATAAATAAAACGGAAATGTTTTTCCACTTTATATTTATATATTTTGATAACTTGTTCACTCAAATTCACACAAGTTCTGTGTGACACTGAACACATGAATTTTTTCAAGAAAAAAACAAAACACTTTGTGGAAAATTCAACATTACACCATTTGACACACACACACAATTGAACACAGGGAAAGCTTTTGGAATTTTCACCAAAACAAATTTCCAACTTTTTATTATTACACACAATTATTATAGACAAACTTTATCTAAATTGTCAAAGTTATAATTGAAATGTTTAGCTGATGTATGCTCATAAAAGTTAGCAATCTAATACTGAACTATCTATCTATATTTATCTATCTAGCTGCAGAGTTTTTTTTCTACTGCCTTTTTCTCACGGGATTTCAAAGTACATAGTGGAAACTGGAAATTATAGAGACACCAGGAATTGGAAACAGATTAGTAATGAATAGTAATAACTTTTTTTGGGGAAAAAAAGGTCGCGAGTCATCGGATTAGTCGGACGACAAACAAAGGCGACGGAACTCTCCTCTTAAACCTAGAAAACTTTTTCCTTTCTGAATACCCCTCTCTCTCACTTCAATCATATTAAATAAATGATAACAAGAAAACAATTCCATTGTCGAATCATCAAAACAAACAACCGTATGCGTATAAATAAGTAAGCTATGTCTAATATAATAAATAAATACAGGGCTTTTTTTTAATTCTTCAATCTGCTCTGACTTTGCTTTGAACTGTAGATTCTAGATCTATAATCTATAAAATCATGTGTTTAATCTTTCCTCTAAACAATTTTTTTTTTAAATGTATGATTCACCTAATTTTCATCCCACTATATTTACATTTCATACTTGTATTTTTTGATGACTATCTCTACATAAAATCCAAAATCTAAACATGTATACATCTGATTATTTTATTTTCTGAATTATTATCATTTTATTTGAATATCATTATTTTCCTTTCTCTATATTCTCTATCAACTACTTAATTCATATATATATATGAGTTTCTTTCTCATAGAATTTTTCTATACCATACTGTACTTTGTACTTTCAACTTATTATTACAAAAATAATTTAAGCACCGTTGTGACTATTATTCTATTTTTCTACTTTGTGATCAGTTGGCAATACAAAATATAGGTTTCCAACAATGACTAAATATGCTCGTGTGTGTGTCTGTGTGTATCTCTTTGTAATTTAATTTGTGAGTGTGGGTACATTATACATGATACATACAATACATACCATACATCTATAGTTACACATTATATCTAGTTTACTGAGTTTACTAAAAATGATGATGATTTGATTCTTGAACTAATGATAAAATAAATTATTATATGAATTATTATGGTTAAGTGAATAATAAAAAAAGGTGATTTAACACACCATGAAGCGACTTGAGAGACTTCTGGCAGGACACCGTACGGATATTGACTACTAAATGGATACATTGGAGACCGGGACAGACCTATTTGGAATCACACAAGCAAACAAAAAAAAATACAAATAACATTAATATTTAATACACATCATTATCATAAAAGTATTCATAATTCATAATAACATGAAAGGATACATCATGTACAACATAGGTAATACTTAATACTTATTCTCGTACCTATGTGTATAATATATAATTTTTATGCTATACGGACTGTGGTTTGGCATCATTATTAATATTGTTACGTGATTGTATATTGTACATTGTACATATGCATGTAGCATGTACAATGTACAATACACAGTAAAAACATGATGTTATTCGACTCAAAATTTGCAAGTTTTGCTATTCACAATATATTATACAAAATATGTATAACATCTACATATTTTTGGACTTTGGAAAGATCATTAGATCAATGCACTCCATTTCATCAAAAGAAACTCCAAAGCCAAACTTGAGACTATTGAAAAAGGTCTAAACATATCTAAATTCCATGAATGAGTGCGTCACCAATGATGCACATTTAGAAAAAGGAATATGGACTATGGACGTTCTTACTTCTTACTCATGTGTATTTACTCTCTGTATTCATGTATGCACGTACATGATTAAAAGTTAAAAGGGTAGTTGAATAGTAAAAATACATGTAGACAAACACAAGTTATTTGTTAGAGAAAGAGAAAAAAAAACAAGTCAAATCTTGTAATATTTTCTCTCTGGCTAGACTTTGCTTTGAACAAACAGAAGCATATCACATGTCAATTTGCTTCGCATATTGCACATCCTAATTGTAGCAATAATCATCATCATTATCATCAACATGGTTTTACAAAGTTTCTTCCAAGTAGGTAGAGAGCAAAGAGTACGTTGAATACTGAATACACGATATGACCATGTAACCATAATCATAAATATTAACATTTCCCTCTCTCCATCTTTCTCGCTTTTTGCCTACCTCTTCGTCCTCTGCTTCTTATTCCTCTTTTTTTTGTACCACTGCTAATAATATGTTTTTATGCATGGAAAGTAACAAAGTGCATCTTCAAATCTCACAATCTTCAATCTCTGCTCACTGTAAGTACCATGAGCAATGTACAGTGTACACATTACAGATTACAGATAAGCAAATGAAATTCATAGCTCATATATCTGTAGTTCTACATGCAACATGCACAAATTGCATATCTAGAATCCAAACAATATTAAATAGAATAATAGTAATAATAATAGTACAAAGTTGTGGATACAACATGAAAAATGTAAATTTTTATTCCAAATCCTTCGTGTTGTGTGTTTTGCATTGAGTATTGACAGTCTAACACAGAGAAACACACTTGGAGAAATAGCTCAATCAACTAATTTCCGTGTAAAACTGTTATTATTATTATTATGAGTATTATCATGATGACTGCTTGTTCAAAGCTCAAAGCTCGACTCCTCACAACGACTAGAAATTTCTACTAGAAGTTCTAGAATGTATAAAACTAGGTCATTTACAATCATTATCCTCTTTATGATACAGACAAACATACATCAAGTACCAAAACAGTACACATTACACATATTTCCCTCATCCAAGCAAATCATAATAGTATCAACAGAAAAGAAACCATTTCTGATCTGTTTCTGGAAACTTGCCAACAGTTTCAACTCGACTCTAGACTCTAGTGTGTTCATAGTTCATAGTGAGAAACTACAAAGTCAAAAGTGAGTTGAGACCTGAGAATGAGAAAAAATCATCGTAATATCACCTTCCATTGTACATTGGATTTTATAACAAACTATTAAAATCTGTTGAAAGTTTTCATTTTTCATTGAAACAATTGAAATTTTAAAGGTTATATAAAAGAGATATTTAATATTTATATTTTACATTGTTATGCTTTCAATGAGCATGAATGACAGCAATAACGACAATTTTCTTGGGCATATTTCGTCCCCACTGAAATTCAGACAACTGTCAGACAAATGAGATACATTCAAAAAATTGTAATTAAAAAATAGTTTCGCTCATTCAATCATAATTCATCTTTGCCCATATTTAAATCCAATAATACAAAATAATACAAAATACAAACAATTTTATGAAATAATATTATACATGAAGTAGAAATTATTATACGATTATTACAGAAAACTCCACGAGAAATAGAGGAACTCAACTAGATAATATAATATGCTAATAAAGTAAAGAAGAGCAAGTGGGGAAACGAAATAAAGTAACAAATTGAATCTTTAATGTGAATGAAACTCGAAGAAAATTCCAGAAACTCATCGAGCAGTGACAAGGCAGAAAGAAGTAGTTGTTACACATCTTCAGAATTTCAATGAAGCTCTTTCTTTTTCCCCCTCACTCTTCAGCATTCAGCACATAATGTATTACACATTATAATACATGAAAAATTTCATCCCGAATTGAGTTCCATTCCTGAAAAATTCTTTACATATTATTATGTATCAAGATTCAAGATTCAAGATTCATTCAGCTGTACGTCTAAAGTCTACATCTACTCCTTATTGTTTAGTGGAATTATGCACTCTGCACTCCACATAATCAAAAAGTGCTTTAAAGGCAACTCATCCCTAGAGCTAGAGTAAAATGAAAATGAAAATGAGGATATGCACAAGTACATAAGAGGTAAGAATAAGAGATCTTCATGTTGGAGAAGGAAAAAAATGAAGACACTCTTTACAAGTCAACAATCCTCATGATAATTCATATGGAATTTTTATGCTTCAAAAAATATACTTTTTTCTCTCTTTTTTTTACAGTACTCTGGAAACTGGAAATGAACTAGGATTTTTCTTTGTTTTGCCAAGGATTCGAAATTTGCTTGGCTAACTTTATGTAGAATGTAGACTTTACCAAGACTGTAGACTAGTGAATTGGTATTTCAAGACTTGAAATTCAAAGTATAAAAATTCCAATGTTATTAAAAGCAGAGGTCAATAAGGACTAAAACTTGATTGAATGACAGTATATCCAATTATAGGGAAACAGACACAACAATTTTTAGCTAAAAACATTACTCTAGTTTCTTTTCAATTCCTTTGAATCAAATCAAATTAATTTTCCCAGCCTCGTCGTCGTAGTCGCAATTCCAAGAAAAACCTCTATACTGATACTGTATAAACCTGGACAAGCAAAAGTTGGATGAAGAAAACAAGCAAGAAATTCATCCATTGTCCATAGACAGTAAAGATCAATCAAATTTTGTTACTTTTATTTCTCTCCCATTTTCAGTACAGTTCCACTGTTAGATTCCACTGTCCACGATTCTGACACAAAACTATTCCTACAAAAAGTAAAATACATGGATAGATTTCCTAGTAAGGAAACAATTGTTGATACATATTTCCAGTTTCTAGTTGATAAATAAATGCTTTGAAAGCAATTTTTCCTACCATGTAAAACCTTACTAGTTGTAAATGAGCAGCACACATCATGTAACAAGTACATTCATTGTAATTCTCATTATTAAAATACACTCTCTTTCTCTTTCTTCTTCTTCTTATACATTGTACATGGATACCCCCAATTATTAGCTCACAAACACATGGATGAATAAGTTGGAAGATTGTTAAAGTTGTACAGTTGTGTATGAAGTTTGACGTGCGATATGATGTTTTATTGGAACGGAATACCGAGATTCAAATACATAATAATAATAATACACAGTAGTTAGTAAGATGATAAAAAGTCACACGCGCTGTCCGTGACTTTCTCAAGATGAGGCTAATCATAAAAAAAATCACAATAATAATAATTTTGACTTGGGACTTCCGACGTGCTCTATTATATCATGTATATCATGTATATCATGTAGTTTGTTTATTACAGATATTATCACTATTATTATTATTATACAACGAACCCCGAAAAAGAAATGAATAGAAAAACAACAAAACTACAACTAGCTGATCTGAGTTATAATACGAATGACATAGGAAGATGTAATAGTGAATGGCGTGGTGTGAAAATGTATAGCATCAATACACATTTCACACAATGATATTGATAGTTGGTAGCGATGGAAAAGAAAGGGAAAGAGGGGAAATGCGATGGAGCTATTATGTATTCTGTATTCTGTACACACACAATATTGTAACTTGTACCATCACCTCGGTCCCGGTGGTCGACAGGAATGAATGAGGGATAAATGAATGAAAAATAATAGTGAGAAATATGCATTGTATTTTTCCATGTACATTGTACACGGAATATGGAATTGAAAAGGTGGAGGAGGGAATGAATGGAGGAACACAGGAATAAAAGGTGAGGGTCTCGAGGAGCAGGTGAAAGTCCATGAATCTCATACATGTGTAATAAGTAATAAGCATATATGCACGCATGTGTGTAGACTGTATACTGGAGACAGTAGGGAATTGGAATGAAAAGGGTCCTATTGGAACAGAGAACAGAGAACAGCCAGCATGATGAAAATAACATTTATCATCCCTCATAATACTCATAATAGAAACCATATTCATTATATCACAAGTATTATTAATAAACATAATCAGGTGGATTCCGCTCCCTTCTCCCTTCTCCATTCTCTGTTCAGTACAAATAAAAGTGTCGAATGTCAGACGATTGCGTATAACAATAACAACTACAACTACAACAAGGTTAATATAATACACATTGCACATTGCATATTACACATGCCATTTCCTTCCACTTCCTTTCCGATTCTCTCAAACAATGTCAAAAAGGAAAGCAACGGCAACCAAAAGACGGAGCCGAAGTCGGAGTCGGAGACTGTGTTCATTTAATGTACTTTGGACGATCCTTTTGATGAAAAAAGTTGTAGATTCACCCTCACAAGAATACAAACACCCACACCCCATGTTTTCCTCTACAATTAGAACTAGAATTATGTAGACCTCGGATGAGGGATTACTCCGTCTTTGCACATACATATTACATACATGTGTATTACGACTCTTGCCTTTTCACACCACCGAATTAGAATTAGAATTGGATTCGAGAGAGTAGCGGAGAAACGGGGAAAGAGCGAGCGAATATGTTCAGAGTTAATACCTCATAATACATAAATAAATACAGATACAGAGGACAGAGGACGTTCATTTGTCACCCTTCCTTCTTCCTTGTTGTCCTTTTCCCCATCTATTTTTGTCTATTTGTATGTGCTTTGTGCTTTTGTCATTTGTATATTGTGCTCCTACCTTCCTTTTCCCTTAATGAAACTCCCACCCGCCGCGGGCATCATCATGTAATAGCCCGAACGCGGATTGTCGTAAATACAAAGTAAAGAGTAACGTGGAATTCAGTACCATTTGTAAACATTAAACATTGACCTCACACAATGATAATAATAATTGCAAAATGTTTGCTTTCTTTTTACAAATTCACTAAAATTCTGCCTTTGAAATACCAGAAGACTTGTAGAAAATTTACACGGATCACACTCTCTTATATTTTTATTTTATTCATAAGAAAAACAGAGAGAGAGAGAGAGAGGAAGGCGAGGGGAAAACAAAGTTGTGAGTTTGTGAGTTGAATATAGATTCGACTATGTTATGTAAATCCTATATATTATGTATTATGTGTTATTTCCGTAAGTATCGTATCCACCCAGGAAAAACAAAGAGGGAAATTAGAAAAATTGGATGATGTAAGTAGAAGAGAGGCAAAGAGAGAGAGAGAGAGAGAGAGAGAGAGAGAGAGAGAGAGAGAGAGAGAGAGAGAGAGAGAGAGAGAGAGAGAGA
>JABASP010003050.1:0-16051 GCA_019776565.1 Sminthurinus signatus | reverse complement strand
AGAAATTATCTACGTTTCGGAAATTGTTAGCTTTTTGGAAAATAGTAAACAAAAGTTGTAATTTCTATTGACGACATGAATATTAACATAGAAAAATTGCTCGAACTTCGATGTTGTTTACGAACCCTCATATGACTTGGATTAATCAATAAAAGATCAATAAGAAAATATTTTTTTGAGGAGAGCTTCCCATTTCTCATTTCTCGCAAACGCCTCATTATCATTTTATCCTTGTGTTCTCCTCATTCATTCAAACGGTTGTGTGATTTTTCTGCATTTTGCATTTCACATTTTTTTGTGAAATCCAGTTACATAATTTTTAATTATTTCAAAAGATATGCAGAGAATTTCAGTTTATTTTAGACATCAAATAATAATTAAAAGTGTCAAGAAGTTTTAGTGAATTAGCATTTGTGTCTAAATTATAATTTATAATTAGCTTTTGTTCTTTACATTTTTTGACATTTCATAATTTGACATTTGAGCTTTTCTCTTCTCTTTTGGTCAACAATAGCAACAATCCATTTTCTACAATTTTGTCTACAATAGTTTAGTGATTTAACTGTCAAAATGGCCACATTAACTTCATCATCATCGTCATCATCAAGAAACTCGGAAGTTTGCATGTCCAAATGTGTCGTGTGTAGTTTACGATTCAAAGTGCCATTAGAATTTCAAACTCATCGTCATTCTCAAAAGCACTTGGCCAGGGTTTTTGAAAGGATCTTCAATGTATTTTGTAACTATCTCAATTTAAATAGACTGTTGGCAAAATCCGGAAATCGATATCGATGGAATTTTGAAGAGGAGACACTTCCGTTTTGTTCAGAATGTAAACAAACTGTGGCTAAATTAGGTAAAAGGTTTTTTTTTTAATTTCTGTATTTGATATTTGATATTATGTATTTTGAATTTTTTACTTAACATGAAACATGAAATTAAAATGTACAAAATAATATATTTTTACTTACTTTTTTTCCGATTTCAGTGTTACTTCATGATCAATTGGAGGGTATACAAAGCAAGATAAATAAAGTTGTAGCAGACATCTCATTAACAATAATGGAATCTCAAAATGAAAATAATAATAATAATCCTCGTCATAATAGTAATAGCAATAGTAGTCAAGAAGAGGATGTTCCAGATGACAAGGAAAATAATTGTGTCAAGGACTCTGAATATAATTTTAGGAAGGTGACGAGAATGAGGAAGGCTGTGAGACGATGTATGTAATTAACCCAATTAATATAGACAATAAGAAATGATATTATTATTATTACTACTGTTTTATCGATTACTTATGTATAACTTGTCGCATAATAATAATAATTATTATTATTTTTTTATTAGTCTTGATGCACCACATTTCCTCATTATAATATATATATATTTTTTATTTATTTCATTCTAGTTTTGAATCCAGCTGTAATTTTAAATGACATCAGCTCTGTTGGCAGTCCAACAACTGACCCCTCAACTCCCTCAACAATTGTAGACTCGGATGATAATGATGCTATGAATGCTCTCATTAGTCGTCCAATTCCTCATGGAAATAAAAATAGTCGACATAATAATAATAATAATATGGATAAACCTCCAATTATTTCCAATTTAAATAGTAACCAAGATTCAAGCTCAGCTATTAATAATAATAATTCTATTGCTAGTGGTAGTGGTAGTGTAAATACAAAGGGAAATACAATAAATATTCCAAGCACATCATCATCATCATCATCTCAACAAAATACCACAGTTAGTATTATCAATACAAATAAAAAAGAAGAACCAGATAATGAAAAGATAATGAGTAGTTGTCAACAAGTAGCATCAGAATCTGTGGATCAAAATTTAATAAAATCAGGAAATATTGTGAGGAATCCTCTTGCTGTTGCTTTCAAAAGTGGTGGTAGTGGTGATAAAGAAAAACCAACAGTAAATCAAGATCGACCATCAATTATTTGTAAAACAGTATCTAATTCTACTTCTAATTCAAATAGTAGTAGTAGTAATGCTAATGCACATGTGAATGATCAATCAAATGTGATTGACAATCAGAATAAAAATATTGTAAAAGAAAAAGTACAGAGTGATTTAAATGCAGCTGGAGTAGACAAGAAGGAGGAGGATAAAAAAGAAGAAGAACAACAACAAGAAGTAAGGATTGAAGAGAGGAGACGTTTCTTTTATATTAATACTTGGCCAATTGAAAAATTAGCAGAAGGAAAATACATGTGTACAAGTTGTAAGGAAAGTACAGATAGTCGATTGGAAATTGTGGAGCATGTAAAATCTGAACATCCAGGTAAGTATGATAATAATTATTATTGTTTATTGTTTATTATTATTTTAATTTCTAAAAAAAAAAGAAGAGTAAAGTATAATTTGCTTATTATTTATATTTTTTATTTTATATTTATAGGCCGAAAGAAATATCAATATAAATGCCCAATGCAGGATTGTGATCGGGATTTTGTGGTTCTTCGGAGTTTTCTGTATCATCTTGAAATTGTACATTGTGATATTTATCCGGATGGAGTATTACCTACAGTCATTTCATGTGGACCAGGAAGATTCCTTTATGATTTTCAATGGTTTTATGTGGAGACTGAAGATGAAAAGTTCCAATGTCAAAAATGTGGATTTGTTGCTGAGAATGAAAAACCAGGAGACACAGAAGCAATCATCAAACATATTCTGATGCATAAAGGTACTATAGAAAATAATAGCCATAGTTTTTAAATAATAAAACAATCAATTAATTTAATATAATAATAATAATTATGTATTATGTACAGCAATGGATTCTACGGAGTGTGATGTCTGTGGGAAAATATTCCGACGAAAGGAAGGACTGAGAATGCATAAAGCTTTACTACATACAGAAGAGGAACAAGATACACAACAACCATCATCGTCGTCTCTTCCCTCCACTTCTAAAGCAGCAATACTACCACCACCACCACCTTTACAATCATCAACTGTGGCAAATACATCATCATCATCATCAACAACAACAACAAATAATGTAAATACATCAACATCAAACACAACAAGTAAAGCAACAACAACTTCAACTCCAGCTCCATTAAGAATAAAACCAATTAAACTTCCTCCATCTGCCACAAAAACAACTACATCATCTACAAAACCATCTTCGTCTTCTTCTTCATCATCATCTTCTTCTTTAGCTATTGTTCCAGCACCAAAATTAATAACAGCAGTAAAAAGTAAACCAAGTGGTCCAGCTAGTACTAAAATTTCTACAGTTTCTACTGTATCAACACCAACTCCCACTTCATCATCATCCTCATCCACAATTCCAACAACTTCAGTAACTTCAGCAACTCCAGCTCCAGTCAAACCATCAGATCATGGAAATGTGAAGAAACTTGGCCCAAATAATTTTTTATATTTGGATAAATTTGCTTTTGAACTTTTACCCAATGGTGGGGGTTATAAATGCTCAACTTGTTCAATAATCAAGAAAGGTTAGCCTACATATTATTATGTTGACATCAACTAATTATTATTATTATTTTTAAGCTCTAAAACAAGTAAATAATAATTATTATAGTTTACTTATCTATATTTTATATTTTATTATGGTGTTTGTAGGCTTTCAAATAAATATGGTAAAACATATCAAAACTCATGCTTTTCCCAGTCCAAGTCCAAAAGCATCAACATCAGCAGCTACTACTTCTTCTTCTACTACAACAACAAAAACTACTAGTTCTAGTTCTCCTTCAGGTTAGATGACAAAAATATGCATCATATTATTATTAAAAAAATGTAATAATAATATTATCATCATTATTATTTTGTAGTTTTTCTGAAAATACTTAAATTGTAATAAAATGTACTATAGTATTTAATATGCTTTGTTTTTTGTTCAGGTGTTGAAAAAACTTCCGATAAAGAGAAAAAGAGTGTGGAAGGCCCAGCTGCAAAAAAGAAACGGCTTACTTCCAATTCATAATTCAATCAAGTCAAAAGGTAAAACAAAATAATGAATTATTATTTATTTATTGCTCAGGTTTGTATCTTCGTTCTACAATAATTCCGAATCCTGGAACAAGAAAGAAGATTGAAGCAAGCCAAACAGCGCTTAGACAAATTCAAGCATTTAAGTGTATTTCTAGAGTTTTTTTTGTATCTCTAAAAGTGCTTTGAATTTTGAATCAGAGGAGAAACTTCCGAATTACTACTTACAAAAACAAAAACAAAGTGGAAGACTTTACAACAGCGAAAAAACTACAGTGTTTTAGCAATAATATTATAATAGATCCTTGAGCTTTACATATGTGTAATGGCACAAAATATATTTGTTTATAAAATAGTCTGTAGTATAAAATTAGGAATAATTATGAAAATGTATACAAAAGCACATGTCAACTTTTTAATTATTATTATTATGTGTCCAAAGTCCAAAGAATTTTAATATTATATTATTATACAGATTTAAAACTGTAAAAAAGTGCAAAGATGAATAGGCAGCCAATATTTTGCCATTTTAGTGTTCTTTTTAGTTAGGATTCAATTACAAAAACACAAATGTATTATAGATTATAGACTGAAAAAATATTTACGTAAAATGTAAAGTGATAGAAAATAGAAAACACTCGTCTTTCTTAAAAGTGTCCTTGTATACCTCCAAATGATTAGTTTTAAAACACAAGTAACAACAAATTGTTTTCTGGATCTAGAATCTAGATTCTTGAAAATAATGGCAGGAGTTTTTACTGTAATTTTTACATTTTTGCAATAATTACGGTTAGAATCTAAAATCCAGAAACCAGCGAATGGTTCGTGTCCCATTTATATAATATATAATATAGCTATTAGTTTTAAGGATTTGCGATTACGATTTATGACTTATGACACATTTTAAATATTTACTTGTCACTTGCCACTCATCACTCATCACTCGTAATATTTTTACAATTATTTACAAATGACACATTTTTGTGTTTCACTCGTGATATTATAAAAGAAAAAGTAGATGAAAATTGTACAAAATGTGATTAGGGAAATTTTTAGGAAATGTAGTCAAATCTTGTTTTAAAACCTCTTTTTAACCTTTTTTAAGTTATTTTAAATTTTTACTCCTTCTCTGTTATTACTTTGTCGTGGTACACTTTACACATTTTACACATATTTTATGTTACTTTTTATTATGTGTAAATATTATGTTGGATATTATGGTCAGTATTACTTACTTGAACATGTGCAAAATTTTGTGCAATCAATGGATACTCCTTCTACTTATTATACTAATCATTAATCATACTTGTAAAATTTTAAATAATATTGTTAATTGTTGTATTTAATTTAACTATAGTTTTATTTGTTATCAACCTTCTTGCGTCAAGATTTTACTTCATTTTGTGGGTTTATTTAACGGATTATTACTTACTGAAACTTTATCTCTCTATTCTATTCTCATAATATGTTTTATTGTTATCTCAGTTATCTGTTCATGTTGAAATATTTATGTCTGTGAATTTTAAATTTTAAATCATTTAACTTTTAATAAAGCATTTAAAGCTCAATGCACAAAATACAAAATATTAATTTTAAAGTTAATTGTAATTGTAGCATTTATTATTCATTATTCATTATTTAGTTTAGGTAGAAATTAAAATTACGAACAAAAAACTTGTATAGTTTTTATAAGTTGGATAAATAATAAGTAAAAACAAAAGGAAATGAAAAAGGAAAATCAGGTGAAAAAAAGAAGAACGAAAATCAGAGTCAATTTGTAAAAATTAAAATTCAAGTTATGGACAATATTTCCAACATTGAAATTTTCCAAAGATGTTTTACAAATTGTTGGATATCCCCGAGGAATTTCTGGCTCTTTATCATAGTCTGTCAGTGTGCTGTTCAAACATTTGAGACCGTGCTCACACTGAAAATCATGAACACAGACAAAAAACAAAGGGAGTAGACAAGCATTACGTTCTTCACTCCATTTCGAGGGCTTGTCATTGTCTGTGACGAGACACGTGCACGTTTTTGATTCTGGATTACAAAAGAAAATGTCATGGTCATCATTTTCCTCAGCTACAGCATCACCACTTCCGGAATGAGTATGGTTCTTGCTCATAATCCTTACGTATGAACTAATCATGCAATCATCAAGCTCCTCTTCTTCTGGTTTTGGTTCACATTGACTTCCATAGAAAAGTAGAGCGTTGTTGTGAGGATCGGAGTCTATTTCTTGACGAGTATCTAAAATAAAAGTAAATATCAAATAAAAAAAGGAAAAGCATAATATTTTAATTTTTATTCCTTCCTCTATTTTAATTTGTTTTATACTCATAGTTTTTTATAGTTCAAAATTCAATTTACTCTCTGCAGCTCGTAGAAATTCTCCTTCGGTTGGAGTAAATGATGTGCTGTCTGTAGTTTCAATCGTAGTTTCAGTTTGCTTTTGATTTTTATTCTTCTTTTTCCCTAATCTTCTTCTTTCGTCACTGTACTCCTCGTTTTCATTTTCATTTGGTGGGATCAATCCAGACTCTTGATTTTCGTCTTCGTCTGGCTCATCATCAATGATAATTTGACCCACATCGTAATAGGAAAAGGATGTTGTCTTTTTTTCTGGATGAGCAGTGACAGATGTTGTGACTTTTTTTCTTCCGACGTTTTTGACTCCGGTTTCGGTTCTATTGATGGCATTCACATTGTTATTTTGAGGAACAGGTGCACTTTGTCCACTCACTTTGGAAATTTCCTTTGGCACATCATGATGAACTTTAGATTCGCGAAGGTATTTTTCAATTTCATCTCGATTACTATGATGATGAAGTCCGTAGGTTCTACTCAATCTCATATAGCACTCCACATGGACAATATTTAAAATGAAAATTGGTACCAGGGCGAAAAACATAAAAAAGTTGAACGTCCTCGTCATTTCTCATGTTTTGGATTTTCGATTCTCGTCGCTTGTAAACTTTGTTTTGATTTGAGATTTGAGCTTTACCTTTTTGAGGATGTTTGTGCACTTTTTACTGGAAATTGGAAAATTACAAGGCAACAATGAAAACGAAAAACGACACCGCGCGCAGGAAACATTCCAATGATTTTTCGACTTTTTCGACTAAAATGAATATGATTTTATTTAATAAGCTCGAAAAAACTGATAAAGTGTCATACATAAAAAGGTTAAAGATTAAATTAATATCACAGTTTTTATTGTTTTGTAGGCTATTTAATCTATAATTTGTGGTTCCAAACACGAATACGAAATACGAACACTGGCAAAAATACAGTACATTCACACGATATAATAATAAATAATAATAATAATAAAAAATATATACAAGAAGTGTACAATATCCAAAATAAATGGACTAAATTTCAAGTTTTCTTTCGGTTTCCCACTCCAAGCTCCGAGAGTTATTCATGGCAGAATGATATTTTTCAGTGATGTTTATAACTTGAACGGCGATGATGCTTGTTATGCCTTGGTCTGGATTTTGAGTGGTGCTGTAAATGTTAAATTTTATGAAAGATTTAGAGTTTTTGTAGTCTATATCAGTGTAATAATTTTTGGAAAATGTAAATTTTTTTAATTCTAAAAAGTACCCGAATATGAGGACTACGTTTTTTCCTTTTATCCTCTTGACTCCTTTCCTCGGGTGGATCTGGAGGATCTACAAAAAAAGTAGACAAAAAACCCATGAGCATTTTTGTCACATGAAAATTAACTTGAAACCAATATTAGAATATTTAAAAAATTACCATCTATACATTCCCACGAGCTTTTGGTTTGAAAAAAAAAGTTAAAAATTATTATTTAGCCTTCAAAAAAGGTCAAAATTCACATTAATCATTTTTTATTATCGTTGGTAGACGATTCGACATACAGCAAAAAAAATTGAGAAAGAAAACTATTCGACAAGCCACAAGGCACAAAAGTGCAGATGTATTTTAATAAAATCAGAGGTCAGATCAAATAAATTACCACGTTTCCCCCGGGAAGTGAAAGTCACAGGAACAAATCTGCGTTTGAGGTGCTGTTGTTTCAAAATTCAAAAGAAATAAAAAAATATTACAATTTAGAATTGAATTCCTTTGTGTTTTTTTTTTTCAAAAACCATGACCTGTTCAAAGATCAAAGTTCACCACTTAATTTTTATGACTTACAGTCACATATCATGTCACACTTGTTCTCCTCCGTCTTACTGAGAACACAACAGGATTCATCACTCCCTTCTTCAGAACCTGGATCAGCGCCTATCTAAAGTAAGCATTTCAATTTAAAAGTTCATCTCAAATCTAAAACAAAGACACATTTAGAATTTAGATTATTGTGTAAATGATATCAAAACATGCTTCATTTTTAATTACCGCGATTATTCTTTCACTGCTGATCCTCCCCAGGAAATCATCCGGACTCCCTCTTTTTCTCCTCTGCTGACTACTGTGACCTCTGGTGAAATTTTGAATGCGGTGCTGATGACTATCATTTTCTCCAGATTCTCCAGATTCTCCAGAAGGCAACGTCCATGTTTCCTCAATGAGAATGCAAAGACTGAGAAAGATGAAGAGTACTGAATTCACTAGACAATTTCGATGCAGTCTACTCCATTTTGTAAAATATTTGAGGTCCATTTTTCACCAATGTGAAATTTTAAATTCGTAATTTTAAATGCATATATATTTTTTGAATTTTGAATTTTAGAGATTGAGGATTTTCATAAACTTTAAACTTTGCACATGTTTTTTTTCTCAACGTTTCATTCACAAAATGCTAATAACTATTATTATTAATAATTATTCGTATGAAATGAATACAACTAATTTTAATTTTAATATTATACAAAAAAGTAAACACAGACGATGAGGGCCTGAAAACCTGATGACTCAAGTTTTGTTTTGGTTTGTACAATGAAATTCTGGGTTATTTCGTAAGAACCGTTTCTTTACTTGCACAAGTCTTTTGTTTATTTTCCATTTTCCATTGTCATAATATGTAAATACGTGTAAAATGCAAATTGCAAATGACGCACGCACAATGTGTACAAAATGTACACAGTATAAAAATATACTAAAAATTAATCAATAGGAGTTTCTGGTTTCTGGATTCTGTAGATTTTTAATTAATGAAATGAGCATGAGCAATCGGTTGTCTACTCAGGAATCCAATGACGCATCCGTATAAAACAAGAAAAGTGGGGAAAATGAAAAACACAAAGTTTGGACATAGACTTTTATTAATTTTCTTTTCATTGACTCCCACTGCCACCACGCTGACGAGAACGATGCCGTAACAAATGGCCACTTTGAGCCAAAACACGAGGATGAAGATGAAATTGCAACGTCCTCTCCAACCAAGTCCAATCTGCTCAAAATTATGAAAGATGAAATACAAAATGCATGGAACAACAATATTACAACAAAAAAGCTTTTAATTAAACGGCAGCTTTTGTAGATTAGATTAAGAATTGTTAAAAAAACTGACCTCAATGTAAGGACCGAGAAATCGGAAGACTAATGTCAAAATGGTGAGACACCAAAAGAGTCCTAAAATTAGATAGAGATAAAACTGTCTGGAATGACAAGTGAAACCATCCCCAACTCCAAGAACAGCAAAAACCACGTAAAGGGAATAGAAGGTGGAAAATGTGGAAATGATGAGCTGGGGAAATTAAGGAAAACAAAAAAATATATTAGAAAACAGATGGTTTTTGTTTTTCACAATCACAGTTTCAATTTCTAAAACAAAGAATAAATAATAATAATAATAATAATAAAGATTGAAATTCACCAGTGCTAATCCCCGTCTGCTGTGTCCGTGTCCATGATTATGAGTGATGGCCTCTGGATTTTCAAACCCACCCGATGGCTCCAAATGCTCACCTGATCCATAGCCCACCACGTAACTCGTCATTGTCGCTCAGTCCTCAGCTCAGTGTAAAACGTAGAATGGAATGTGCAATAGGCAATGTCATCCAAAGTCCTGTTAAGTAAGTACATTTTATAATTTGAAATACACAGACAACCGACGATGCGACATGAGAATTACGCCACAAAGAAAAGTGATGCAAGAAAAACTTGCAGCGTTTCAACGCCGTTTGATTTTTCTTGCATCTTTACAAAGAGCTTTTACGTGTTAGGAGTGTTGTTTCTTCTTGAGTTTTTGGGATAAATGAATACTATACCCTTATGAAATTCGTATCCGGTGGCGTTCGGGCCAGTGTCCCCTTAGATAAATAGCCACTACTCCGGCTAAGAGAAATAGCTACTACTCTAGCTAAGAGAAATGGGTTTTACTCTGGCTAAGAGAAATGGCTATTACTCTGGCTAAGAGAAATGGCTATTACTCTGGCTAAGAGAAATGGCTATTATACTCTGGCTAAGAGAATGATATGAATAAAATGAACAACAAGCTTCCTGCTGTGTTGCAATTCGCACTGAGACAAAAAATATGAACAAGAAAAGCTTCAGGATTTTAAATGTGCAAACTTACGAATCGACAGATTTTTTGATGAAAAATTCCGATTACAAAAATTCCTTGGTTTAGAACATTTGAGGTTTTAGCTGCCAAATGTTTAATTCAGGTTTCTTCAAAGCAATCAGCTGATTTAGTGTTTTGTATTTTGTACACAAAGTTCAAAGTTTATCAGAAATCAGAGTTGAGAGTTTAATGCAGTACTAAATATTAAAAATCACACAGGGTCTTTTTTACATCCCTTCAGAATGGATTGGATATTGGACTGGGATGAACTAAGGATAACAAAAAGAGAGAGGAAGAGGATACAAATTTTGTAAGGGACACTAAGGAAATTCTGAAAAAAAAATCCAGTAGTTGGAAAAAAAATATTACTCAATATATTATCTGTCTACATGTATTATGTGTTTATGTTAGTATTTTTTCCTGGAAGACCTAAACAAGCATTCTTATTTCTAATAGACTTATCAACGTTTGTGTGTGTGTGATATTTGATGAGAAGCAAACTGACTTTTCTACGTTCTGTATTTTGTGTTTTGTATCTTCTTACTTACATTAGAGTTGGAATTAGAAATATGTAGAGTGTAGAGTGTAGATAGTGGATGGTAGAAATGCGTACTTACAATTAGATGGTAAATAAACTGTTTAGAGTTTTGAATTCATTCCATTCCAGTTCTCGCTAATCTCTGATCTACTGCACAGTTTTCTCTCTTCGCTGTTTGTGGCTGTTTGCTGTTCTGTCTTCTGTCTTCAAGTCTTATCCTCATCCTTAGAAAATAGAGGAATGTGGAGTGTGGAAAACATTAGTTTATCACTTATCATTTGTTTACATTTCACCTATGTCAGTTTCTTACGGTATGTGCTATACTTTATACTTGGGCATTATATTTAATATTTATGCATTATGCATGGTGGATTGTGGACGTACGTGCAACGTGCAACATGACATGACATACGTGTGAATATGATATTATACAACATAAATAAGTACAAAATATTAATGCGCTTATGTAGTTATGTAGGTACTTGTTATTGTGAATTGTGACTGTTTTATATTTACTCTTCTCTCTTATTTGACTCTCCAGTTTCCAGTCCAGTCCAGTCTCAAAAACGTCTGGTTTTTGGATTAGCCGTCATCTCTCTTTACATTTTACTATATACTTAATATTTACTTAAAACTCAAAGCTAAAATCCAAGACAAGAAGGAAATTTGTACATGAGACATGACAGACAACTAATTTAACTAATACTATTAGTTACAGCAGGGGCATGGGGCAGTGAGTCACATGTGCTTGTCATGAAAAGTGGATTATGGATTATGGATTACGAATTACGAATTACGAATTATGGATGGATGCACATTGCACATGTAATTAAAACAGAATACTGCAGATTTAGATTTTAGATGACGCAAAAAAGTAATAATAATTGCACAGCATAATATTTATGTTGTACGAGAAAAATGTTGAAAATATTGAAAATTAAAGAGCTCAATTTTTAGAGTATAAATCTGGACCAGTGTGTTTTTGAAAGTGGGATTTTGTTTCTTGTTTCTCTTGCCGTCAAACGTCATTGTTAAAATCTTGATTCTGTATAATGTATAAAATGTGTAATAGTCTCACATAATATTTTGTCTCAAGTCTCATGTCAGCTTCAAATCTAAAGAAAATGAGCGAGTTCTTTTTAGCAGTTTCCGTTTTCCGTCATTTTCCACTTTCCACTTTGTGTGTGGCTATTGTAAGTTGTAAATCAAGCTGTAAATGTGAGCTGTGAATCATCAGTCGTCAGATCATTTCTATGTTTGTTTTCAAATTCAAATTGCAAATCCAAATTCCGAGTAGTACCATTTATATAATTGAACAAAGACAAAAACTGGCCACATTACATTATAGAAAGTAGGAAGTAATTTTAAAAAGTTATTTGTTTTATTCATCTTTGAAGGTTTTCCATTTCCATTTAATTTGAATGATTAATGATTAATGATTGATTGATTGATTAGAGACATGGTTGAGAATTCCATTCTTTCCTGGCTTCACATTTTCCACTTTACACACCTTCAAACGATGATCTTGCCCTTTTATGCACACATAAGCAGACGTTTTTGTGCACATCTTTTGATTTTTGATTTCGTCTCTGTAGAATTATTTATTATTTATAAGATTACATGACAATCAGTTATTATTTTTCATCGTCGACCAAAGTTGAAGCCGAAGCCGCCCATAGCTGGGAATCCATTTCCGAAATTGAAGGCGGGTGCCGATCCATTATCCGCTGTCGAGGATGAAGATGACGAGGAAGATGAAAAGGATGTGCTCGAAGCTGCAGTTCATTTTAAACACAAACAGCTCATGAATATTACATTTTCATTTTAATACGTATTACAAATTAAAATGTACACTTTGTAGTTTGTACCATTTCCAAAAGGTACAAAAATTACAATAATAATAATTAATTATTGTCATATAAAGAATTTCGTCCGTAAGTATTTATTTGTTTTTACCTTGATTATCAGCACATGAAAATCCATTGGCAGTCTGGACGCAGTTTGGTTTCGGTAGACAGTCAATGGAAGAGATGAAAAGAACGGCAACAAGAAGACATATCATCATCCCCCCGAACAGTAACCCATTAGACCTCGTCATTTGCTCACCGACTGAAAACAACAATCACAAATGGCAAAAGTGCCAAAGTTGACAAAATATTATTTTTTTATGTGCCGTAGCTTACTACTTGATACTCAATACTCAACATAATTCGAAAGGGTCGAAGCCATTTTTCTTTTTGTTACAAAATTAAATGAACCTTTTTGTCACAAAAAGATTTTAGAATAGTTCACTCACATTTGAACTGCAAAAGTCAGCTGGATCTTGGATACTGGATAATCTTTGTACGGATATTGATATTTTCAGCCACTTTGATAATCCAGTTGTTTCCGTCCTGTTCTCCGTATTTCGTATGGAGAAAAAAAATTTGTGGCTACGATAAAAAGAATGGAATTTACTTCAACTCTTTCACCAATATCATTAGTATTATTAGTATTATTATGATTGTTATGTATTGGTAATAATATGTACGCCATATTTAATATTTTTTGTTATTTGTATCGACTATTGGCGTCCTATGGATGAACCAAGGAAAAGCGTATTTATGCACATGAGTTGTGAATTTTGGATTACCTATGCATGTATAAAGTATATTAAATACACTTTTGTATACAACATACAATCCCTGTTTATGTATTAAATGGATTGAATATTGAATCCAAGGGCATTGCATAAAAAACACTAATTAAATTTTTACTTGCAGTTTTTCTTTTGTCTCTGTTTTTGTCATCGATTGTTCTGTCGGAGTTGAAGAGGTCGTAAAACATTTATGAAATACTCACTTATTTAATTCCGTTTTGTCGTCGCTCGTCACTCGTTGTCATCGACTGTCAATTGTCAATGCTCAATACTTGATGCAGCTCTAAGCTCATAGTTTATTCTTTATTCTGCAGTCATTCATGGTTCATGGTAATTTTGTACTCAGAATTAGACTATTAGACATTAGACAGAATAATTTAGAATCAAGGTCCATGTTTTGATTTTTTGATACGTCTCAAGTTTCTAATCAATGATAACTTTTTACTTTTTCGACACCATAAAAATATAAAATGACGAGTATAATGATACAAATTTATGCATTGGAAATTTGAAGTACGCTATACAAGATACAAGATAAAGGAAAAAAAAATTGGTACGTCATTCGTCATTCAAGTTTCACGGTGACGCCGACTTTCACTCTTGCTCACGTGTTTCAAACTCACACTTGCACGAGACCGAATGAAAACAATAAAATAGTGTCTTTTGTTTGTTACGTCTACAGTCTACAGTCTACAATCTACAAACTTTCTCAAGTCCACTTGATTTTTCTTCGCGACTAAAAGTCGACATTATCTAAATATTTCTTGTCCGTGTTCAAGTTAAAGTTCCGATTTTCCTAATCATTGTTAATGATTAATGATTCATGACATTACTAAAAACTGGAGCTTTGAGATATTGTTGTTTATGTTTGTTTGTTTATTTGTTTACTTTTTCTTGGAATGTTGAGTTATCAGGGTTTTATTAGTTGAGTTGAGATTGTAATTTGTCAACACATGTATTTCATGGAATTTCCTTCCGTTTTGTTCTTCTGTGAAATTTAATTGTGACTGGACGATTGTTCATTACCATTTTTCCTCAGCACTCGACGCTCGCGGTGTGTACGTGCAGCTTCGCAGAAGGTGCAAGACAAAAGAGCTATTAAAATACCATTACAGCTCAATCCTGATTACTAATTACTACTAAATATATATAACAGATTCTCATTTTTTCATTCATGATTCATGTGAAATCTGAACAATGCCAATTGCCAATGAATGGATTCAAAAAGAAGAGAGATTACTGATTACAGGTTTAATTACCGCTACTGCTACACATATAAATAATAAATGAAGCCGGCTTCTTGTGCAACAGCTTCAGTCACTTTTTCAACAATAAAAATAAATCATAATATTTGAGTTGTAGAATCAACAAAATATTTCTGACGTCAACGCTTTTTTGGAATTTTTTGTTTTTTCGTCCTTTCCTTTGTTCTTGTGAAAGATGGAAATTAACCATTTCTTTAATTTGAATAGGATTTTCATCCTCCTGGTTTTGGCCTTTGTTGTGCTGGGTTCTGTAGACTCTGCGGCGATTGAAACTGGTATGAAAATTCTCATTGCTTTCCTTTTCATTATTCATCATTGAAGTTCAAGTGTTTTCAACAGAACATTATTTTTTCAGGGGAGCATCATGCGGAGAGAACTGGCAGATTTTACGATGGAATTGGGCAGCCATCCAGACTGTACAAGTCGATTATGAACAATTTCAAGTCATGAAGCAATTGTACATCAAATGCTGAAGTAAATTTTGAGACTGACGAAAGGAATTTATGGTTTCAATCGCATTTTAAAAAATAATAATAATTTAATAGGTCAAAGGTTTTCCACTTTCTTAATTTTGTAATTTTTTGTCGTTTGTGTTGAACAACTTTGAATCACTGCGGTATTTGATCATTTGATAATAAAACATGAAAAGTGAAAGCAGTAACCATTCTAGTTTGAAACTTGGTCTCATTTAATTTCTCATAGAATTTATTTCTTTATTCTCATATTAGACGCCAAGATGGAAGCGAACTTGATCTTTTAATTAGTTTATACGTTTGAGCTTAAATTTTAAATGTCATTAGTCAGGTTCCGTGACCTTCGTCGGGTCTCTACAGGTCCCACTGATTAATACGACATTTGACAAAAGGTCAACAACTTGAAAGAGGAAAGGGCGATCCGCCTTGCATTCGACATGAGTTGCTTGGTTTTCCGGCAGGACAAATGATGATTTACTCCTCCGAGTTGCTTGTAAACAATCTGGACCTTCCCAGCAACCCTTTTCGCAAACTCCCATTCTAATTTGCATGAAAAAATATTGAACAATGACGGTTTTATTATTAATTATTATTAGCATGCATGGAAAATCTGCGCAAGCACCCAAGCGCCCGCTTTTGCGGGCTGAGAGAGCGGCCATTTTGTTCTTA
>JABASP010003049.1:0-16060 GCA_019776565.1 Sminthurinus signatus | reverse complement strand
ACCTCAACCAAATGGCAAAATATTTTCAGAGATTGTTTTAAGGACCAAAAGGAACGATATGACGGGCTAAGACTTTGAATTTCTCACACTTTTGCTTTTTTGGCCCTATCTAGTCTACAGTCTACAGTCGATGACAATGACGATGAAAACGCCAACTCCACTACCGGAAATTTCAAATCCCACTTTCCGTCTTTTTCCTCTCACACTTCTTTTCACTTGATAGTTGATAGTTGATACAGTCTCAATTCTCAATTCTCAACAGTACAATCACAATCACATCTCCATTGATTTCTATCTACTCTGCTTTACTCCAGTTCAACACTCAACACTCAACATACAACTGTGCACATAAATGTGAGTGTTGAGTGTAGACTGTAGAATTGACGCAAGTTGCTACTTTTTTTCCCCAGGTACTTTTTCTATTGATTGAATTTCCAGAGTTTTTCGCACTTTTGCACTCCTACATTCTTTTTTCACACTCAAATTCACACACACACACACACACACGTTTCAAATCCTACCGAGTTTTGACTTTGCCTTTTTTTCTCACTCTGGACTTTGTATACTTTATACGGTGTTCGGTGTATCTGCACATCTGTCTCTTTCACTCTCTTCCCTTTTCCCATATTCTGAACAGTCTAACATTCTAACATAATTCACACAGTATTGAAAACTCTTGTCGATCCAAATTCCAAATTCCGAAATCCAAATTGCCTGTCGCCTTCAACATCCATGTACAATGTATTTGCATGGATGAATAAAAACTAGCTGAATAACAGCGGAAACTGTTTGCATCTCACTTTTTCCTCCTGTTTTCCTTTTTTCATGTCTTTTCCTCTTTTCCCGTTCCAACTCAAAACTCAAAACTCAAAGTAACTATTTTTCCAAGCTGGAGGCTTCTCCTGATCCATGATCCAGGTATGAAAATACGAATATGACATGAAAGTTTGATTTTAAACGAATAAGTTGACAAATCTTCAACTCTCTCTTTTTCTCTCATATTCATATTCATATTTTATACATGTAACTTTTTAATGTAAATATAAAAGGTAAAATATATTATGCGTGTAGTTGAATTAAATATGTTTGGACTTTGGAATTTGGAGTTTGCATAATTAGTTTATTTTGAGTTTTGAGTCAATTCAATCGGAAATCAAATTCAACTTCCTGCTCACTATCCAATGTCCAATGTCCAAGTTTGTAACAACTCAAAGACCAAAGACATCCGTAATCCGTAGTTTCAGATCTCAGAGTTGAGAAGTTCTCCCCATTTTTTTACTTGTTTTTAGTACACTTTTAAAGTTTAGTTGGACATTCGCAAAAGGTAAAAAGGTATAACTTAACCAGTTTTATTTTTATTTAGGTACTAAGTAGTAAATAAAATTTCATGGAATATTTTTTGAAAAATTTGACAGAGAATAAAACTAAAAATAGGAATGAAAAAATTATAAAAGAATTTATAAAAGAGTTAAGAATGAAGAGTCACCTTTTAAAAATATTTAGTAGAAAAAAAATACGTTGAATAGAATTTTTTCCAAGGTTTAAAATCCTAATCGTAATTAGTAATTAGTAAAAAAAACTATTTTTATTTATAATCTCAAAGTTGTGTTCATTTTCCAACTATTTGTAGAATAATTTGTAAAAATGTCAGATGCTCTCATTTGTATTTTTTTTTGTAATGGCCCTAATTAATTTTCATTTTTAAGTCAACCTTGCATAAAAAGTAGGCTGTATTATACGGTGTAAAAACTAAGGTAATGTAAGCGGAAGATAGAATGCAGACTTTCTAATGTTTAATCTGTACACATTGAAAACTTTCTTTCTGTTTCAGTCTCAAACTCAGACTCTAAATCTGACTCTCTGATTGTAGTTCAGAGTATAATTTGTAATTTGAACAAGAGGAAGAAGAAGGTATGGCCATATGTAAAATGTAAAATGTAAAAAGTTGAGCGTAAAAAGGGGAAAATGAACACAGAATTTTATACTTTCACAAAAGGGATCATGAAGAAAAATACTACAAAAGATACTGGAAACTGGAAACTCAACACTCGGCACAGACAACCAAAAAACTTGGAGAGGGGATGTAAAAATATGTACAGAATACAGAAAGAGAAAAGGTGAGAATATTATCACTCTAATGAAAATAAAATACTTGCTAATTAATGCATTTACATTTAAACGAGGACCCAAGCCAAAAGCCAAGTCTGTCGTCTATACTCAAAGGTGTCGCGTTTCTTTTGTCTACAGTCTACGGTCTACAGTCTACATAAATTCCATAATAAAATACACAGTGGAGTTTCCGAGTGCAGTTCCGGGAATGAGAAATGTATACATAATTGAAATGAAATGAAAATGGAGAATACAAAAGTTTCTTTTTCACACTGTCTTTTCTCTTTTGTCTTTGTCTTTGTCTGCTCCTACTTTCTCGCATGGTCTAATCCAAGTTGAAAATTAAATTGAATTAAACAACCTCTCGTCGTCTTGACTCTTGAATCTAGACTCTCATTTAAAAACAACTACACATTTATTTATACTTTTTACTTTATACAGTGAGACCAAAACCCTGGAAAACTTTTCATGGAAATTATCCATGTATGAAAATGAACTGAGAGCTGTGAGCTGAGAATTTTGAACTGGAGATTAGACATTAGAAATTTCAGATAAAAAAGGGGAATTTATACAAATTTTTCACACAGGCATAAAATGTGTGTAAATAGTAAATAGTTACCGGAACTGTTGATTCTGTTGATGGATGAGGAGGAGGAGCTGTTGTCGACTACGGAGGAAAGTTTAGGTTTATCATCCTCACTCACTATGGCCTCGCTACTCTTGTAGTAGTAGTCATGGATTCGAGCAGTACACTTCAAGGTCACTCGACCCCCTCGATTCGACAGATGAGCTTGACGAAGGTGGAATCTCAATATAGAGACGGTCGTCTCCGTCACATTCTCCTTTTTCTTTGTTTGTTCAACCATGTCTGGTTTTACCTGATGGTGCCAGAAAAAACCCAATAAAATCACACTTAATATTTTATCATTGTACAATATTTTAACGTATTTTTATACAAGAAAGAATGTTCACGAGAAATATTATTTGCTATCTAAAAGAACTTGTTCTCACCTGTTCCGAGTTTATATACCAAGTTAAATTTACGGCGGGTTTGGATCGATATGAGGTGCAGTTAGCTTCGACGAGGTCGTCAATAGCATAGGAAGATTTCACGTTACTAATCACGGGGTTCGTTTCTGGGAAAGCTGTAAAGAAAAAACAAAAGTAACCATTCAATAATAATTAATAATAATTTAAGTACACATTATAATTAGTCTTGACTTGACTTTTTACTTTTATTTAGAAAAGCTGACAGCTATTAATTTCTAATAATTCTCGTTTTATCCTATTCCTTTATTTACCCAGGATCTACATTCTACAGTAGAATACACAGTGACAAAGTGGATAAACGTAAACCAAGAAAAAGAATAAGTGTATTTATTATAGTTTTTTGTTAGAGTTTTTTAAGCCTGGGTCATGAACTGAAGAATGGAGTAACTTTGACTTGTTAATCTAAATTCTAAATATACAGATGAAAAATGGGGACGGAGTACCAGTAAAAATACATGTTAAAAGATACAAATCTGAACATGTAAATAATACTGAGGGTTGAAATCTCTTCCTTCATTCATTCATACAGAGTAAAGTGTATAGCACACTATATGATGTATGCTGTATGAAGTATGAAGTAAAGAAGAGAACATCATTTCAGATTGTAAGACGAGTTGATCCAGCGTCTAGAATAATAAATACGATACGATAGAGAATATAATCCAGAAGTATAGGAGAAGAAGAATAAGAAGAATGAAGGAAAGAGGGAACTGGAACTGGAACTACACACGCTGTGAAGATGTAATTCTTACCCTCTCTCTCTTTTCTAGCTTCCAACTTCCAACCCCAATTCACTACAAACTACAAAGTATCTACTTTTGTAGTTTGTAAGTATATTGTACATTTTGTGATATGTGATAACCCGATTTTACTCAATTTCTTTTCGTTTGCCTTTATTCTATTCTATTCTGTTCTACTGTGTTGTGTTGTCTTCTTTTCTGTTGTGGTGTCGTCCTCAGAGTAATTTGTTACGTCTCTTGTTGTGACTGACTGCTTTTTGATGGACGTTGGAAATGGGGCAAACAGAGAGAAAAACAGAGAACAGAACAGACAGAGATGTAGAGAAAAATGACTGAGGGAAAAAAGAACGAGTTTTTGGCTCCCTTCTTTTCATTTTTGTCTGGTTGTCTTTGCCGGCAAACCAATCCAAACCAAACCAAATTGTATTCTTTTGTATGCATTCTATATTTACGTTTTATTCTTCCTTGTATATTTTTTACTTTGTAGAAAATAGCATACAATCATACAGAATACAGGCCGTCATACAAATATGTAGAATGTACAACTTGTAGTTTTTCCTTCTTCCCTTTCTCACTTTTCATCTTCATTCTGACTTTGACTTTGACTTGGAATCGGAGTTGTAAGAGTCGGAGTTAAAGTCAAATCTTTTCCTCTTGTATATTTTCATATGATACGCATACAGTATACAGTAAACTAGTTTGCCAACAAGAATGCAGCTATACTTGTCCATGAAAAGCACAATTCCTGGAACCTGGAACAACACCATAAAACATAGACGCAAACACCCAATTTGAGACACAAAGTACTACAACACACCAGAGATGGGCCTTATTTTATATTTTAGATGCTCTATTCTCAATTTACAGTGTTGAATGTTGAATGCTACACAGGAGCGGATATGTGTAAAACTGGAGGGAAAAGTACACTTTTCATCCCTTAATAATACTTTGAATAGACCTTTATTCTCATCCTCCGTCTCCTTCCATTTTCCAGCAGTGGCGGTGGAAGTGCAAGGCAGTGCACGTGAGTGAGTGAATGTGTGAGGAACTGAGAGACAGAGGAGAAAGGAGAAAGGAGGAGGAGGGAAAAGGAAAAAAGTTGATGGCTTATTTGGATCTAAAATAGTCATATATCTTTGGTGCCTTCATGAAAAACATTTTTTGGTGAAGTTGTCATGTTTCATGGCGCTCTTTCTCTACATTCTACACTCTACACTATAGCTGTACTTTGTTCTTTGTACAGTGTACAGAGTTCAGTGTTCAAACAGTCTTACACTAGCTTCAAGCCTCGCGTTTCTTGTGTTGAAGAAAAAACACTTGGTTTACCGATCAACTTTCTCTTTTTTTCTCTCCTTCCTTTGGCTTGACTTGTTTGGTTTGGTTTGGTTTGGCTTTTATATTAATGACGCTGCTACATAACTAAACCAAACCACTAACCACTAAACTAAACTCAACATAAAGTATAAAGTATAATGTGCCTACATAATACATAATAGCATGAGAATGGAGGAGGAAAAGAAGCAGAAGAAGAAGGAGAAAGTCATATATTTATATATAGCTCTCAACAGGAAATTTATGTAGAATCATATCATATCTTTTCACAACTATCAAGGAAACGACTACGACTATGGCTATGGCTATGACCATGGTTATCGCATCAGAGGATAGGAAACTTTGTACAGATACAAATCGAGAATTTTCATGTCCATACGAAATACGAAATGGGACGAGGTTATGAAATCTTGTGCATATTGGACATACCGATACTGTTGCATCATGTTGGTTTTGGTTTTGGTTTTGTATGGGCCCACTATTTCACTTTGTTGTTGTTGTTATTGCTATTATGAGTGTCCATTCTCCATTTTCTATTCTCTATTCTGCGTTGTAAAGGTTTTCTTTGAAGGGGTTCTTATTTTGTATTATTTACAGTGTTTGGAGAGTGCTTACCACTTACTACTTACTTGTTACTCGTTCCCATACTTTCCAGTTTCCAGCCTCTAGTTACAATTACTTCTTCACTTCCTCCTATATATTATGTGTGTAATGTATAGCTACTACATGTGTCCACCATTATGACATTTTTCTATCCACTCCGTTCATTTTTCCCTGAGAAAGAAAGAGCCTGAGCCGTAGATTTATGAATATGAGACTCGTGCTGTATTCTGTATGGATGTTGTGCCCTTTGCTTTGCTTTAAGCCCACAGTTGTATGGTATGATATGGCTCTTTTTAAAGTCATCATGGAGGGGATTTTGTGAGAAAAGTTTCACTTATCACCCAATAAATGGCAACTATTTAACTTAACCTCTCTCATCCTTGAACGCCGAGTGTTGAGTGTTGAGCGTTGAAAGTTGAACCAAGCATGAACAATAAACAATAAACAATATCGGTCTTTTTATGTACAAGAAGAGCATAAACGCAAATATTATCTATGGTCGTTTATTCCTTATTCTTTATGCTTTATTGGAATTGGATGTACGTGAGATGGGGAGTTTAAAAATTCCACTTTCCAGTTTTTTTATTTTTAGTAGTTTGAGCACAGATGTTTTACAGTTTTGGTGAAAAAACCAAGGAAAATAGGGAAAATGGGAAACGGTAATTGGTGTACATAAACAAAATCCATCAAGGTATTTGGTGTTTCAGGATCGCCATCGCTGGAAATGGGGTTGAAAATTATATAATTTTAGATGGATATCGGAGATGGGACAGTTATGACCTCATTTAGTATTTAGTATTTCAGTATCCATTTTACTGACCTTTTGTAAAATAGGTAAAAATCCAGAGGGCTAAAAGATAAAATGGGAGCTAAAAACCAAAATCCCAAAATTGGCTCACGTTCCAGAGTAAAACGTAAATGAATAAAATATTTTATACAAAATAATAAAATAAGCAAAATTGAGAAGTTCAAACTGATTCAATCAAATACTTTTGAATCTATTCCCATTTTCTATAAATCCATCCATGAGAATTGAAACACAGGAAGGAGAATTATCGGAATCATTAAGGATTTACATTTACATTTTTGTTGGTTCCATTTTGAAAATAGTTGGGAAATGGCGTAGTTTACATGTGAAAGTAGAAAATGTAGAATACACAGAAAATGGGAAAGTTTTCAGAGGTATAAAGAAATTTTACTTTTATGTTGTTTGTTGTTTTTCACCTCTTTTCTAGGTTTGTTTTTAGGTTTTTTTAGGTTCGGATTCAACGTAAGTGGAAAACAGGGTTGGGATTTTATAATGATATAAAAATCACTCCATCAGTTTTTTTTCTGGGTTTCTGGGGAAAAGTAAAGGAGGGAAATGTAATGTAAAGTATCTGTGTACTGTGTATTTTGTATGGAGAATGGAAAGTAGAAGTGTTTACGGTGTTTGTACAGAGAAATCCCAGGGTAATAATTGGAATCTCTTGCCTCTCGTGTATCTTGTATCTTGTACTCTCTGTACTTTTCTCGCCTTTGTTTGAATTTACAATTTGGAATTTCCAAACTAAAAGAACATGCATGTTTTTCTCGGTAGCATGAGCCTGTTTTCTTCACTCTAAGCTCTATACGTTTGATGCTAGGTTCTAGATTGTAGATTCTAGAGTCAATAAACATGAATATTATAAACTTTTAGAGTGTATGATGCCCTTGGCGCATCTCTTCATGACCACATTAATCCACCGTCCATATCTACAAACTACAAACTACAAATGTACTACAATGTACACACCAACCACCAAACACCAAACTGTGATACAATTTGCATGTATAATGTGTAATTGTCATCGCTAAAGGCCAAAGGCACATGAGTGAAGAGAGGAAAGAAACTTTTGCGTAATGTTATTTGCTAATTTACAGATAGACAAACTTTCACTTGCTTTCTCTTTTACTTTCTTTTCTGTCTACTGTCTACTGTACTTTTTGAAGAAAGATCTGTCATTAGGTTAAATAATAGGTCACAAGGTGAATTTGAATTTGATGGTCAAAACTTTTTTGTACGAGGTTCACTCCCCATTACACGTGGATTTGGATAATCCTCATTCTACAGCAAAATTCTATAGCTTTTTCTTTTATTTCTTTTTGTTTGTCTGTTTGCGGTATGATTTTCTCTTTTTACAAGTTTTTGAGGGAAAATTCAACAGTAGTTTTTTCCCAGATTCTTTAGTTTCTTGTACGAGCCTTGATTTTGATTTTGTTTAAAGAGAAAAGAGAACGTGATAACGATGCAAAATGCAGAATGCAGAATTATGGCTCAAGTATTTTCATTTTCATTTACATTGTATATTAAAATGACACTTTTCCATCTCATTTCATTTCTGTTCCAATCAAAGGAATACTAATAATTTATATTTTCCTTAAAATGCTGTTGTTTGTTGCAACTGTACAAAAAATTGTAGCACACCCTTGTCGTTCGTTGTTTGTCGTTCATCCTTGCATAGGAAAATGAAGGAAAGAGAACCACAAAAATTCACCGCACCCACAAAAAAAGAAAGAAGAACTCAACTTTCCTTTGTCTATATTCTCTGTGCAGTTAGTTAGCTTGTTATATTTTGTATCAGTTGAGCACTTGTTCCTAATGGTGTTTGTTTGTAGAAGCTTTTAGATATAAAAGTAAGTGGGATGAGAATGAGAATGTGTTTTGCTGTGCTGGATTCTTCTGTTTTGTCTTTTGTGTTTTGTCTTGCACCTCCTCGCACTGGTTTTGGTTTTGACTCCTCTATTCCTCAGAGCGGGTACGGGCTAAAACTTTGGTCATGGTTGAGAACATGAAGATGAGCATGAGCATGAACATGAAGATGGAGTACGGAAAAGGAAAAAGGACGAGGAAAAACAAAACAAAACAACAAAGCCGTTAACTTTGCAAATTTTTCCTACGCACTCCTTAACCATATAAAATATCAGTACATGAACCAAACCAAAGGCAAAAGAAAAGAGGAAAAATATGAAATTGTATACAGAACAAAAAAAACAAGTCAAGTTTCAGTCAAAACTTTATTTCCTCAACTTGCACTACTCGCACTCGACACTCAACTTGGCGACGAACTGACGATTTGACTCAGTACCTTTGCACACCGCATACAAAATACACTACACAAAGAACAAACAACAAACTTTTACCCTATTTTTCCCCGGTTTATTAATAATGATACATAAAATTATAAATATGCTGCCACTTCATCCCAAAAATGAAAGGGGTAAAAAATAAAAAAGAGCCGCGTATCAAAATAAAAATTTTGAAAATCCGCACAATGTGAAAAACACAACTACCTTTTTTTCATGTTTCATTTTTATCATTCCCATTGATTTTTCCGAAACCACAAGACAGAGTATACAATTTTTTGTAATTAAAACCGTTAAAATTTAGTCGTCAGCATCAGATGGCTAATTCAAATTTGGATTCAAATTCAAGCACAAATTTTTCCCCTCAAGTTCTGTTACACCCATAAAAAGTATGTAGAATAAAGCAGTAAAATTGGAGGTTGTATTTTGTATTTACTACTTGTATTTGTATTTGTGTTTGTATTTTATATTTGTGTTTGTAGTTGTGGAGGAAGTGTAAAGTGTTTCCGTTTTCCCCATCCACATTCCCAGAAATAATAATGGTTGTGTGTAGCATTATAAAATTTCATAGCACTTTCCATTTCCTCCACCATGCGTGTGTCGCTGTGTTTTATGTAGTGCAATGCTTTTGCTTTCTCTTGCATTCTATTTTCTATTGTTGTTGCATGGTGTTTTACTTTGTATTTGTATTTTGTATTTTGTGCTGGGAAAAGGATTTCATGGGTGTGAAAGTGTGAAATAGTGCATGCTTCTCGCTCCGCTTCCCTGTTCCCTATTCCTTATTATTCTTATGCTGGGGGTAAAACAAAACAAACCAAACCAAGCCAACATTCAGCCTCGTCTCATAAATATTAGACAGTCCTCTTTCCTACATTTTACATGGAACATTTTGTACCCGGAATTATTTGCCTTTTGTCCGCAATGAAACTGCATTGGAATGCCAAATACAGACCAGACCAGAAAGAGAATGAACACTAAACTAAACTACACTACAGTACAATACAATACAATACAATACAGAAGATGTTCACAGCCCAGCTCAGCTCTGAATTTCTCTCTCACACTTTCACTTTCTCCTTTCTCTTTTTTATAGAAACTCTCTCGTCCATTCTCATCCAGTCTCTTCCACAGCCAGGGTGTAGAAAAACGGGAGAAAAATGGAGAGTGAGAGTCACATCATTCTTTTCCCTCCTAATAAACTGACCACCCAAAACCATGTACAAATAGTTCGGATATAATAGACTATAGACTTTAGACTGGGAATGGAGGAAAACAGGTCCATTTCTGTTCAACGTTCACTGGTCATGCTGTGACATTGGACGGTGGACAGTAGACACTGGATATTGTTGTATATACGACATCCGGGTTTAAGGTCAGCGTACTCTGGGTTTATATCGGATTATCTTCAATCTACAATCTAGGAAGGAGAAACACGGTCACAGCTTCCGTCTCCCTCTTTTCTTGAAACTGTAGCTACAGAAACTACAGAATACAGAAATAAACAAAATTTACAATGTGTACATTCATTGCACATTGTGTAAATAGTAAATAGTAAATACAATCCCCAGATTTCCCTGTTTCATGTTGTTACAAGTAGAAGTAGATATTTATAATCTTCCCACGATCTCCACACTTCCTAATTCTATACTTGTAATTTATAATAATACTTTAAAACTCTATATCCGTATTTTTATATCTTTAATTTCATTGTTCCATAATCTATAACATGGAAAAAATAAGAGTAAAAATTCATAAAGTGAGAGAGAAAACAAATTTTATCTATTACTTTGGAGAATTTCATATCTTCCGATAATCTCCATTTTTCTATTTTCTCTGGTGAAAAACACAGTGTAATTTAATTTTACTGTACACTGTACATTTTATGTAGTATGTGGATTTAAACGAGCGGAATTAAAAGAGCTCGATTGAAATTGAAATTGTACAAATGAAATCTTGCGACAATGAATGTAAATTTTATTTTACTCACGGTTGAACAAACCTAAACGCTAAGCGCTGAACGCTGAACGCTGTGAACATGGAAAATAATTTTTATTGTGGTGAAAGTTGTTTTCATTGAAAAAAAGTACTGTACATTTTACGGTAGACTTTAGATTTTAGCTGTTCCGATTTAAATTTGAATTTGAGTTTGGGGTTGGATAAAAATATTCAGTGTAGTGAATCGGATTTGGATTCCGAGTCGGAGTCGCATTCGTCTGGCTTGTGACTAGTGACTAGTGAAAACACATGAAAAATGTTGAAATTTGTTTGATATTTATGGCTTATAGCTCATATCTCCTTTTTGTAATGTATTATATAATAATACGTTTTATTTATAAGTGTACGTACAATGTACATGTAAAACAGTTTAATATATGAGTTTATATTCTTCATTCGATTCTATTCTGCTTTGCGTTGCTTCCACTCCTTTTCTGCTGAATTCATCGCTTAGTCTTACACCTTGAGAATTTATGTGAGGACTTTTGGAGCATTGCATCCATCCATCGCTTTGGTTTGTTCCTCTTTCTTCTTCTTTCTTATGCTTTTCTCCTCTCGTTGCACTAGCCATGAAATCCCATGACTGTTTCATCCTCATTCTGTCTCATTTCTACGTACATCTACACAATGTAAAACGTACAATGTACTCATGAAAATACTTGTACATGTATAAAAAAGGCTGAAAAACTGCGAACGTGAAACTTTAGGAAATTTCAAATGTGGATTTGAATGTCGACCTTTTTTTCCTCGCCGCTCCTTTCTTTCTTCCTTTCTTTTTTCTACAGACTTTTTGGTCTGTGTCTTTATTCCGTATTCTGTATTCTGTATTTAGATAAAGAAGAATAAAAATGTTCCAGAATAAAAATTTCAGTTCTGTCTTTTTCAAGGAGTTGAGCATTCAAGACTTCAAGAATTCACGTCTTTTTAGTCGTCTTGTTCTCCACAATATAATAATATTACATCTCCATTTATAGTCAGTCACAGAGAATAAAATATTGTGGATAAGTCAAGCAAGTCACCGTAGAAATGAGATGGAGCGGAGCTGAGTTGAACGGAGGAGAAAGCGGAGAGAATGCTTCACAAGCAGATCGTAAAAATATTTCGGGGGTAAAAATCTCTGGTTCTAGTTTTTGCCATTGTCTTGTTCCTTGTTCCTTGTTCGCTGTGTGTACAAGTATTTTTTACTGTGTGTAGTTTGAAATGGTGAAAATATGACAAGCGTCTTTGCCGTTCCTTTCTTTGCAGCTATTTCATTCTTTCTGTCCTTCATTCTTTCACTGTTTCTCCATCCCCGTCCCGTCTTTCATATATGACTTAATTACACTTTTTCTTTTTATGATCCTCGTCAAATCGTCATCGGCCTTTTAGTGCTCGATGACGTGCGGTCGTCCATTTCTTCTTTTTACATTCCCCTTATTTCTTTCTTTCTTTCTTTAGTTCTTTCTTTAGTTCCTTCATTCGTTCATTCATTCATTCATCTATCCATCGAGTCGATGTTCGAGAGTCGTAATAGTAATATTGTAGTAATACTGTACGCATTTTATATTTTATCCTTCTTTTTTTTGTCTCTTGTCTCCCTAACGTATTATTATCATTTCTATTCTTGGGAAATCATCTGGAGAAAAACCTCTGTTAATCTGTCATAGTCAAAGACGGAGACGCAGTTTTATATTTAAAAGCTATAGGTATTAGATGCTATATACTAGATACTAGACACGCACATCGAGCTATACACTATACACTCGGTAAAGAATGAAGAGGAATCGATTCAAATCATCTATAAGTTTCTTTTTACACACTATCCGCAGCTTCATCTTCATCGGCCTGGGTTCATCATCTGTTATTATTACTACTAGTAATACGTAATAGTATTATTATTATTATTATCCATCAACATAAGTGCGGATCAAATCATTTGGGAATGGAACACAAAAGTGCGGATGCAGAATCGAGAATGGTGAATGGAAATTACTCCGACGATTAATATATTATGAATATATCTATCCATCTTCTTTTATGTATATCTTTTTAATACTATACCAAACCAGACCAAAAACCATCATAAAAATCATAAGCTTTTCTAAAACTACAAAGAGATTATAAAAGCCCACTCTTTAAAATAGGAGCAATCTTTTTCGAGTAAAAACTCGCCATTTTTTATCCTTGTCGTCATCTTTATCGTAAAAATATTACCTTTGTAAATATTCTCTTCTTTTTTCTTCTTCTTTATATTTTTGTATCGTATTTCATTCTTGTGTTGCACCATCATTTTAACGGTAAAAAAACAAGAAGGGGAATTTTGACCTGATATTTATCCTCAAATTTAAAGTGTAATCACGGCAAAGTGTAGTTTAGTTTACGACCAGAAGATAAATAGAGAGAGAGCGAGAGAGAGACAGAGCGAGTGCAAAAAAATAAAAGATGGGGAGAGAAAAGAGAAAGCAGTCATTCCACTTTCCCTTCACCCACTTTTTCCTCTGTTTATCATCATCTATTTTTTACTAAGTAAAATGCTTATAGATTCTACATTTTAGGTTTTAGAATCTAAAATCTAAGCATAAAGTGCAAAAGTAAAGGCGAATTTATTCCTCCATTATTTTTACGGGACAAAACTAGGAAAATAATTACTATTCTTACACCTGAACATTAAACATTAAACACTGAACATGGGACATTGGGACATCCTTGATGCATCATACTTCATGTTTCATGCATAAAGTACTGTCTTGGGAATTTCCGCCACTTTCTCTTTCACTTTCTCCTTCTGAAAACAGTGACTTGAAATAAAAGTGTGTTTAAAATCTGAGATATTAAAAGGCTATAATTTGTGTCTACTTTATGTATTTCATCATGTTCATAAATCTGCATGCCAAAAATCCCGTTGTACTGTGGCAAAAAACACAACCTTTATTTGTTTATCCTTTCCTTTTCTACAATATTCAAAGTATTCAAACTGATATTCCTATTATTTTGAGGAAAGCTTTCTTTGAATCGGAATCGAAATCGGAATCGAAGTCGGCATTTGAAAACGGGGGTGAATTAAGCCATAGGGTTATTTAAATAGTCGTAGAGGAAGGGAAACAAAGAGGAGGAGGATCCAACTAATTTGCCCTTGTAAACATTTACTTTCTCTTTGAGCTTTCTCTTTTTCAGAGCACTGAGTGCTCAGAGCTTCAGAATGAACATCAGAGGAAGAAGGAGAACAAAAAGAAGTAGGAAAAGAAGACACAGTTGTAGATATACATATACTGTAGGGTTGAAACTATAAGCATTGAGTCGCATTGGACTGAACTGAACTGAACTGGATTGAATTGGATTGGACTGGATATGATAAAAGAGAAAAGAGTAGTGCTATTGGCATCTCCCTTTTTACTTCCACTGTCTCCATTTCCATGCATGTTGAACGTACATTGTAGAATGTAGAATGTAGAACCTGCAGTTTCATCTCCATCTCCATCTCCCTCGTAATCGAGATGAAATGAGTAAGTGAGTGAGTCAATGTGACGGGATGGTGCGTGGACGCAGTCATTTCACGGTGTACAAATCTGTCCTTTTCTCCTTCTCTTTATTTATATGGAGATACTTTGATACTTTGTATCATACTTTACAAGAAGAGGAAACTGAGGAAAGGAGCCGGCAAACGAGTCATTTATGGTATGGTATGGTATGGTTCGGTATGGCATTTCTTTCGCCAATGTCATGAAAGGGAGAAAAGTTTGAGCGAGTGAGTGAGTCAGTTGCTCTCCTTTCTCCTTACTTCTTTCTCCAAATTCATTCATTTTCATCTAACATTCAACACTCAGCTGCACACAAATGCAGTCATGTATGCACATTGTGTAGTGTGTAGTATTGGAGATTGGAGTATTTATATGAACCTCGTCATCTCCTCTTCTTTGTACAGAATGAGATTCCGTTTCAGTTTCAGCTTCATCTCAAATCTGAAGCAAATCTGCCAACTCACGCAGCTCACTTTCTACATTCTTCATTTGTGTACATATTCACACGTAACATGTAGAAAAGAGCAGGAGTAGGGTGAAAAGAAGTAGCTGTTTAATGACTAATGGCATTTATAGGCATCATACGGCGGCATTGGCATTGGCATGAGCATGAAAGCGGCTGACTCACTCACACAAAGAGAATGAAAATGAAAACGAGAACCAAGTAAAAGTAAGAGATATCCCTCTGTCGTATAATATGGAGAAAGTACAAGTAAAAGTAGAAAGCGAGAGCCTGTGGAAAAGGAAGAGGAAAAGCAAAAGGGCGTTCGTTCACATACCCAATCTCAATAATAATTCCAGCACATCCGAAACTATTTTCCCTGTGTGTTCAACCTCGCTCCTCCACTCGGCTACAGTCTACAAACTACAAACGTCTTTGATCTCGAGTCTCTACTCCTTTCTACTTCTTTTCCATTTACACACACATATGCACCTCTTATTTCTCTCTCTCTTTAACTGATTAAATCAAATTCAAATTTTTCTCCAAGTCAAAGTGAAAGTCGGTCCTTTCACGGAATCAAGTCACTTATTCAATAAACTATGCGTACTCTTACTCTTACTTTTTACTCTGACTGCCCATTTCAGGTAATAAACTCGTAGGATTTGCAGGGTAAAAATTTAGCCTAAATATGCAAATTAAAAAGATTTGCATTCTCAACATTTTTGAGGTATTTTTATGTTTTTGGCAAAAATTATAAATGATAAAATACTTTGTTATTTACATTCGTAGTTTTACTAAGATTAGCAAAATATTATGGTAGGCCTCAAACTTCATTAGTAAATAAAAGACTATAGTTTTAAAAATAAAGTAAAGGTTTTTTAATCATAGTGTCAACAATCAATGGTCAGTACTCACCAACAATGTCTAGAGCAGCACTCTTGACAGCAGTTAAAAAATCGGGGGAGTCAGTGGTAACTTCACAGCTGTAGACACCCTTCATGGACAAATCCAATTTCTTTAGGACCACCTGAGTTGCATCCGACCTGGTCAGCTGAAAATCAAACAATAAAGGTCAAACATATTTAGAAACTTTTCTATTTTTTAAAATATCTTTTTAAAACTAACAAAGAAAAAATAGAAATAAATGTGAGACAATGCTCAATTTTCAATGCTCACTAAAAAGAACA
>JABASP010003048.1:0-16062 GCA_019776565.1 Sminthurinus signatus | reverse complement strand
TGACCCTGAAACTCTAGTCATATAACATAATAATATAACATAAAATATAGACATAAGAAAAGAAAGGACGTAAAACGTTGAAGAGTTTCATGAACTCCCGGAAAGTGCAAGAAGATTAATATCCAGATAAAGATGAACCAAACTCTTGTAAACTTGCAAACTCGCAAACTTGCAGGGTGTTCTGGGAGGGCGCGATGCATTTAGATTTGTGCATACGTAATGTGTCATATGAAGACTTTGATTTTACGACTGCTTTAGTTTTGTAGCTCCTTTTCTACCTCCACCGTCCACTTTTCTTTATGGATTCTTCCTGCACTCTTTGTTTCACTCAACTTTCTCCATTTCATCATTTTCTACTATCACTCAAATTATTCTCATTGACACTTTTCCACATTTTCTCCAACTTTTCCTGTTCAAGTTTTCTTTTTAAAGAGCTTTTTCCGAATTGTAAGATCTAGATACATTTAATATTTAATTTCAAGGTGAACTAGAACAAATGAACCAACTGTGTGAAACTAGACGGTCTTTTGCTTAAATTTCAATTCTCAATGCTCAAATAGTTACTAGTTAATACTTAAGTAAAAGAAGGTAGATTAAAAAGTAAATGTACATTGTACAGAGTACATAGTACGCCATGTGTTTTTGATGTGAGCTGGATGCTGGAAAAGGGAATGAAAATATTACTTTGACACAAAATTCCCTTATTCATGCTCCAAATGCTCTATTCATGCTCCAGGATCTAGAATCCAAAATCCAGAATCCAGACTTTCTCATATTCCTCAAATTGTATGCAGCTATACATACAAAATACAGTAGAAAATTCAATTGGATTTTCATAGACTTGACTAGCCAAGCGAATTACATGGAAGAATTGTTCCAGGTCTAGTTTAATGTATTCTAGATTCTAGTGTATTCTTGTGTAGTCCTCTCAGGTGTACTTGCATATTCTATGCATATGTCCATTTCAGAAGAAATTATAAGAAAAATAGCTATGCCCAGGTAAAATATATATTGTATTTAGATGTACAAGAGAAAGTAAGTGAACAAACAAGCTTGGAAACTCCAATTGAATTTGAATTTGATTTGATTGGATTAGACTGGACTGAACTGGATTGAATTTTGAATTGGAAAGGTATAATATATGAAAAATAATAATAATAAAGGTGATGAAATCTGCTTAGTCTCTGTGTAATTTTCATTCTTGTTGTTGTTGTTTGTCGGGCTTGGACTTTCACTTTCATGCCGCCGTTTTTTCTCCGATAATTTGCATCAGAGTCTCCACTGTTTGTATATTTTGAGCTTGGGCGACTCAGTATTTAGAGCGCAGTGCAGATTCTGCCATTCCGTTTTATTTTATAGCTCCATCCAACATCCGTGATCAGTAATCCATATCATGTAGCCCTCTTTTATTTTAATCTTCCTACTCATTACATGCATGAGCCAGTAGTAAATATTCATCGTAGATTTGGGTTATTATTCTAATTAAAGTCGAGTAAAATAAATTATAAAGTTATTATAGTTATATTATAGATAAGAAAAATATCTGTGTATAGTATATGCGTACTTTCAAATACTTTTATATAAATAATTTTTAGTATGTGAATGTAACGAATTTATAAATTGTGTCTGTATTACTGTTTTTTGTACAGAAAAACATTTTCAAGTATCACAACCTGATGAGATCCTCAAAAAGGCCTGAATTCATCATCAAGGAGTTGAAGGTGAGAAAGTTATTACATTTTCAAAATTTACTTCATTTAATATTTACAGGCATTTATGAATACGTTCTACGTTTGTCATTCATCACAACTATTAATTTATCCGAATCTATGCCGTTTTGTGTGGTGCATTAAATATTACATTTATTACATTTTCGGCGGTATTTTTTATATTTGTATTATAATTGTTCTCTAAATTTCATATGCATTGTATACTGTCTGCTGTATACTGTAGGTACAAAAAGTATAGGAAATCGGAACATATGGCAAATACTGTTGTGTTAACAAGGTTCATCATCATCATCCGTCCGTCGTCATGCTTGTACATATGTATGTACTCTGCGTGCATTTGGTTGCTGTGAATGCGTGACAGTATCCAGTGTAGACTGTAGAGTGTAGTGTGTTCAGTATGCTAATCAAATATATTTTGACTGCTGCTCTACCTTTCCCTTGAGACGAAAGTTTTTTTCAGCTAGACAGAGGGAATGAAAATGAAAATGAAAATCTGGCAGTGTAATTGGCGTGAAAAGGATGGGAAGGAAGAAAGGAGGAGGAATATTCTCATGGAGAGAAAACTGTGAGAAAACTGTGAGAGTGAGTGAGTTTGTGAGGAACTAGATAAATGTATTAACACAGTTCTGGATTATTTGCATAGTAATTAAAAATGAAACGGAGAATGTATTCATAATTATATTACAGTATGTTAGACAAATGTGCCAAGCGTCTTCAGTCTTCACAGTGCTTTAGACTTGGGACGAGTCATTTATTTCCAGCCTCCTCCATTTCCAGCTTCAGCTTCTATATTGTACAGTCTACAGTTTAGAAACCAGAGTCTAAAATCTGGAGTCTGGAGTCTAGAGAATAGAGAAAAGGGAATAAAGTCTGTAGTCTACACACGGCAGACTTGAAGAATCAAGATGATGAAATAAAGGGAAAGTAAGTAGAAAGCACATGTATGCGTGTCTTTATGAATCTCTCTCTCTCTCTCCGGAACATCTAATAAAGGAGCATTAGATTATAAGTAGGAAAATTAATGAAAGTAGGAAAGAAGGAGCTTTGCTCAAAGCTCAAAAAGTAATGTTCCACATTCTACATTTTACATAACTTGTATCAACAAGAACATGAGTATGAACAGGAACAATGTAGACTAATACAGACTAGAATATTCATTTATACCTATGTTTTTACTTGAGTCTCGAGTCTCAAGAATTCTATAGGCTCAAGGTGGTTTTACTACTCAAAAAGTACAGGTATATCATATTTTGTACATTGTATAATGTATAATATAGTTTTACTCTGTCATGTCATGAATCTTCATAATTCACAATACTTGTGATTATTATAATTTTCTCTTCCTTTCGTTCGTCATCCTCTACTTTGAGGAGGTTTTCCTAATTAGCTGAGACACAGACACAGATACAAAGACAGACATTATTATAAAACAAGAGAAAAGAGGATGAGTACCAAATACTTTTGAATTTATTACATATTTTCAATCATCGTCCATCTTAAAGACCTTAAAAGTCCTTAATAAAGTATCTTTTATCTTTATTAGCTTCACTTGTATACTGTATACTGTAGCAGTTCAAGTTTCAAGATGACACCAAGTAATAAGAAAACACAAAATAGTAAAGTAAATGCTTCATTTCATTTTTCTACTCATTTCCGGATGATAACAAATAATAATACTAATAATATTGACAATAATATTCTTGTCATTTGTCATTCTTCATCTTAATTTTATTTCAATGACGTTTATCGTTGTAAATCTATCACATTATTTACTATTGTAAAAAATCAAGTATCTGTAGTATATAATATTATCAGGGTTTTTATACCAATTTCCATTAAAGATTAAAGTATTGATAACATTTTCAAAGTATACATAATACATACATTTGTCTTTTGTTCGACAGCAGTAGCTGTCGAAGATTTTTCCCAAATACTTGCTCTTCTTTTTTATGTAAATTGATGACAGCTGGAGCTTAACTTTGTTCATGTGTACTTTGTAATAATATGCAATATGCATCATGTATCATGCTGCTGAGAGAATCATGAGAGAAATTCTTGATGAAAGAAAAAATAAAAGAAATCCATAATAAAATATGCAAATTAAACTAAAGTCCTTATGATCTATCTACATTCTACATAGTATCTAATAATGTATGATGTATGATGTCTCAAGTGAAGCGGGGAGAATGGAGCAGAGAAAGGGAGATTTACATAGTAAAACGAACTAGAACTGTCTACTGCCTTTCTGCGAGCTTCCAATTCTAAATGCATAAACATATCTACAAAACATACCGTCTAGAGTCTAAAGATAGTTGCTTATTGTTCCTGAAGGATGAAAGGGAAAGAGAGCCTCTTTTAGTGCAATTTTAATACATAATGAGAAGAAAAAGGACTTGTTAATCTTGTAAATCTTTCAAAGATTTCTCTCTTGTCGTCTTATTCTTATTCTTCTCCAAGTTCTTCATCATCTTCATACCTTTTGTATTTTGTATGTTGCCTTGAGCCTTGAGCATTGAGCATCTTTCTCTCCTTCAGATTCGCCGCTTATGATTGTATCAAGTTTTTCCCCATGGGAATACAGTCGTATTCACAGAAAATAGAAACAGTAACTCTTCCTACACATATTCAATATTCAAGATTCAAGAGATGCATGTAAATTGTTAAGGCAAAAGCCTACGTACAACAGAGAAAAGGAAAGACAAAGGGAAGACAAATGGGGATTTGAGAAAATCTTAATCTTTCTTTTCCATTCCTGAATCCCGCTCACAGTCAAGTCTCGAGTCTCAAGTCATCATGGATCATGGATTTTCACAGAGGATTACAAGAACATATGACTCATGGATTTGAATTTGGATTTGGATTCGGATTTAGATTTAGATTTTTCAAGTCCAAATAATTCATAGGCTATGCTAAAATCTAAAATCCTCAATGAAAATCACAAAATCTAAAATCCAGAGAAGCCAAAGTGCACTAGAATAAGTAAAGATGAATTTTGCATAGTAGATGGTCGTTTTAAAAACATACGTTGTTTTTCTCATGTACTCATGTATTCACTTTTTCTTCCCTTCTATTAATAGGTAATAAAAGGGAAGGAATAAAGCCTTTTTCTTTGGAGTTTTTGAATTTGAGTTTTGACTAAATTAAAAGCCTGATGGAAATTCAAAGAAAAAGTAAGAGCTGAGAAGCATGACATCTGTACGTGTATTTTTATTCTTGTTTTGCCCCCTCATAAATATTAAACATAATATTTAATATTGTACTATAGTAATATGTAAGTACTTTTTTATCACAAATTGAAAACTTGAGACTTCAACATTCGAGAAACCAACGAGAGAAAAACATGTATAAAAAATAAAATACTAACGCCTCTTGTATCTTGTCGTCATTTCCGTATTCAATATTTACAGTATTGTAGTTTGTACAAAAATTGCAAGCTTCAAACATTCAAACATTCAAACAGAGCATACGTGAAATAAAATGATTGTTTATTTAACCTTGTGTACATAAACATGTTTTGCGGAAGTAAGCGGGAGAAAGTAGTGGGGTTGCAAAATTACAAATTAGAAACAGCTGGTTCATATTTCATCCATCTTATAAGTATATTCGTGTATACACAAAACACAATACACAATCTATATGCATTGTTTGCTCATTCTTCCCTCTTCCTTGTTTCTATTCATGTGGATGGATGAAATTCCAGTGTAAATGTGACAAAGGGTAATAATCTGCCCTATTTCCATGATTCCTGCTCCTTTTCTTTCCATTTCCCTTAAGATATCTGTATTTCATATACTTGTATTACACAAGGAATGCAATTTGTGGAGTTTAGATTTGGATTTGGTCAAGTTTCACCTTGTTTTTTCCTCGTCCTCCTTCTGCGTAGTGCATGACAAAGCTTTATTTACTTTACTTTCCTTTTTTATGCAAGGTCCATCTTGCTCAGGAAACACTGTAGAAAACTAGAGCACTGGTAAATTCTCAAAGTGAAATAAACAAACGGACAGTGTAGCGGAAGTAAAGAAACTGTATCTATCTATTTAGTAGGAGTTTGAAAACAGGAATAAGATCCAGTGGTGTAAGATTTCACGTTTCCTTGTGTTTTTCTTGTGTTGCATCATCACCATCACCTTTCACTATAACTTTGAACTTTCACCAATGAAAGAAGGTGAACTATGTACATTTAGACGTATAGTTTGTGAAATGCAAATAAACGTGTGTAATGGTTTCCCTCTTTTTTAAAGAAATACTTCCGTGTGAAATGGGATGTGTGTGACGTGGATTTACAGTTACATTTTCCAACCTACTTCAAATTCCTCTGTTTCATGTGTTTCATGTTCATGTACTTTTATTCCTGCTGCGAGGAAATAATGATATTCAAAGGGAAATGAAAAAGATGATTTTCATTTCCATGAGTAATGTAGATGTGGGATTTGGTATTTGGCATTTACATTTTTGCCGGTGCGGGTGCTACGAGCTGTGAGCTTTGAGCTATGTGGTTTGGAGTTTTGAGCTCTGAGCAGAAGAATTTTACGTAAGACTGTTCACTGTTCACTGTTTACATATTGAAATTTATTTATGGTTATGAATTACGGATTACGGATTATGGACAAAGTCTTCGACATCTACTGATGTATGTAATATGTAATATGTAATTGCATCCCGTTGACAGACTGCTGGTCTAACGCCTTGTGTCGGTTTGTCATCTGTCTGCTTCTACTCTTTAGACTTTAGAATATACAAACGATCGAAAGGGACGAGGGTGAAAAAAAGAGAAAGTGTAGAGTGTAGACTACAGACTTTGCAAATTTGGAATAATAATACGTTTTTACGGTTCAATGGGCTGCTTTTTCTCATTATAACAAAACAGTGTACAGATATTTCTTATCAAAGGTTGATTTCCATCTCGTTATTTAAAAGAGATGTATTTTTTTAATCAACAAATGAATTATTCATAATTCATATACTTTTCTATCACCAAAACTCACTTGGAAGTTTTTCACAAGTTTAAGTAAGCGTGAAATTCAAGGCTGTTGAAAAAACACACCTAAAATAAGCGATTCATATAAAATGCGTGGTCAATGGTCACGGATTGTTGAAAGGTTGATTAAGAAACTGTACTCAGTACTCAGTGGACTGGAGACTGGAGAAACGTCAAAAATAAGTTATAACTGGTGATGAATGGTTTTCCGTTTTTCTACATTACTCCTTCTTTTTTTGTGCAGAGGTGTCTCGAGTTTCTAGTCTCTAGTTTCTAGTCTCTAGTCTCTAGTTTGAGTTCAATCCAGTCCAATCGTGAAAAGGTTTGTATTTTGTATACTTTATACTTGGTTATCGACTTTTTGATTTCTATCTTGTATCTTTTAACAAGCCGTAGTTTTCCAATATAGTAAATGGTAAATAGAAAATAGAAATCAAATTCAAAATTTTGGGGATTCTATTTTCTATTTGCAAACTCTGAGGGGTTCCTCATGCAATCTCAGCCAAATATAAAATATAAAGCATAAAGTAAAGAGGCACAACGTTCAATGTACAAAATCCTATCCAATCTTTATCATATAGTTTTCCACCTTTTTACATTTTACACCGAGGTCTTATTGAGTTTCTCCTTCCAATTGCGTGCTGTCACATTTCACATGCTCACCTTTTCTTGCTCTTTTGATCAAATCCGCACATATGAGTCCACGTCCAATATCTACTGTTCAATGCTCAATATACTCAAAGCTCACCCTGACATTAATAAACATAAAAACTCCATGACTTTTTTCCCATCCGCTCTGCCTGTATTTGTATTTGTTTGCCCACGCCGTCTGCAATTTCCGTCAATATCGTCTAGTCTACACGTGTTCAGTGTTCAGTGAACAGTGAACAGTGCACAAAATATTTACAGGATTCTGTATGAATTTATGTACCTTGTAGGTTGTAGATTTTACATTTTGAATGAATGAATTTCTTTATTTATAGCCCGCAGTTCACTTTTATCCCTGTCAAAATTAGTGTAAAATGATTGCTAATTAGACTAATATTCATTCATCTTGAACCTTGAAACCAAAAACAAGGATAGAATGCAATAAGCAATAATATACAGAATAAAGTACACACAAAATATACAGAGTCAAATCTACACTCTGGGCTTAAAAATCTTCAATTCCCAAAAGTAGACAGAAATTTGAATACTCCGACAGGAAAAAGACGGGCTTGATGCGGACATTAAATGTTTGCCATTGAGAATTGATATTCATTATCCATGGGTTCATCTGTACTGTACATTTACTGCTTTAGTCTTCTTAGATGTCTACTCAAACATCAATTTTATATTCCACCTTCGACCTTTGACGTTTGATATATTTGATATCAAGTTGAACTGGGTCAGACTTTCTCCAAGCCAAACTTTCTCTTCTTTTTACATATGGGTGATGGGAGATGGGAGATGGGTGCGTCTCAATTCTCAATCTGTATGCTTGAGTTGACACGTTTACATTTTGAAGGGTGAGGAGAAGGAGAAAAGTAGAGCCTCCAGCTTCTGTTTCTACATTCTAAATACACACTTTAGAGTTTAGATGAATTTCCATCTTGTACTTTTCCGCTCGAATGAAGAAATCTGAATTCACATTCAAATTCGAATTTGAAGGAGGTTGCACGTTGAGTCAACATTCTTAGATTTATAAACATTTTTGCATATCTGTAAAAAGTAAAAAGTAATCGGGGAGCGGTGATTGGTAAATGGTAAATGGTAAATAGTAAACATGAAAGTATTACGGGAGAAAAATAAAATGTGACTAAAAAATTTGTCCTTTTTATATAATCCACTTTCATATTCCGCATGTTTCCCAGAATTTGATGCGCAATTTCCAAGTAACATGAATATTTACAATCAAGTTGAAAGCCAAATGAACTAGCAAAGTATGTCAATGAAATTGTCGCAAATTTCCTAATCTTCCTCAATTCTCAATCTCATCAAATTTCTCGGCAAAAGAAATTAAGAGTCAAACATTTACAGATAATAAATAAATAAATACATAAATACCAAGTGATGTAATTCGAATGTTTGATGTTTCATGTTTCATGTCTGTACTGCGTCTTTACTCTGTCTTGTTTATATGTTATTTTATCATGGCAGTTTTTGTACACTGGAAATGGTACGCACGACAATCTGAATCTGGAGAATCTGACTGGTAGATTTTAGATTTTACAGGGACATAAAGTAAAATATTGGAAGAGAGACAGGAAGAGGAGGAGAGGAAAAGAGAACACGGACCATTGATCACGATGAACTCTGCAGTCTGCAGCTCTCCTCAAATCAACTCTAGACTCTATACTCTGTATACTTTAGAATACAGAATCCAGACACATATGAGTCACATCAACTCAATTTGCAAAATCCAGTAGTGTTCAAGTCCCGGAGAATATTGAGATTCAGAATTCGGAATTCCGAAATAGAACAAGATTGAGATTGAGATTGAGACTGAGATATGAAGAAAGAGAGAGAGAAACGATTTTATCTTCCGTTTTCCTGTTTCCTCTGCTGCTCTCTTTGGTTTCATCTCTACTCTAGATTCTAGATTCACTCGACATTTTCAACATTTTACACATCGCGACTGAAATAAATTTTACGCATATTGAGGATGACTTTGGTGACACTGGTGACAAACTGCAATATCCCAAGACATTGCTGTCAATTCTCAAAGACAGGCGGAAGGCGGAAGGGCTTGTGTACTTTACTTGTGTACTAACACACAAGTATTTCTACCATCCGTCTGTTTATACTGTGTACTGTGTACTGCGGATGTCTCCATAATATCTCAAGTTCTACTTTCAACCCCTCTTGAATTTTGTCTTGAGCATTGAGTATTGAGTCTATAAAGTTTAGAGTTTAGAGTCTTGTGTCTTGGGATTTGGAACGTCAGCATCATCATCAACATCATCATGTTGATGACTTGAGGCTTTAGATTTCACATAGGTGTAAAATGTAAAGTGTTCAGTATAAAAAGGTTCACAAACATTTTTTTTACAGTTTTCTCTTTTCTCCAGAGTCCAATTCCAACTCCAACTCCTACAAATATGAAGAGAACCAAAATAGTACATGTGCAAATTCTCGTCATGCTTTAGGTCTCTAATAAATGCCTGTGTGATTGTAAATATTACCTAATATTTCGGCTGTAGGAAAGAATATACCTTTTTGTTCCTGTGTTGTCTTTTTATTTAAACTATTGTAATAATAATAATAGTAGTTGAAAAAGCTGCAAAGAGAAACAGTGTAATTTCTCCCATTTTACATTTAAAAAAAGCAAGTCCCATTTTTATCTGCAGAGAAAATGAACTATGTATTATTTTTTGAAATGGGATGAAAATTGAAAATGAAAAACTTCTACTTTGGAGAGTCCAGAATCCAGAATAAAAAATTCAGAACCTAGGCAACATTTGATATTTGAGCTTACTTTTTAAAGATGATACTTTTTTATTTTTCGTCAAACAAACTCTTTTTAAACTACTACAAACAAAGTTAAGCGAGACCTTGAACTTTCACTATGTACTGAAAACTGAATCTAAAACTGGACCTTGCTCATCACAAAAAAATTGTCCATGAAAGATAAAAAGAATGTCTACATAAAGTCTAGAATAAACTGTACTGTACTGCATGATACAATTTGAATAAAATAGATAAAGAATCAAAGCACAGAAAAAAAATACAGAGAACTTTTCATGTCTTTCTGTTGTTATTCTATTGTATTGTAAATTGTAAATGCTGTGCAAACTGGAACTGGAAATCTTTTTTTTCACTTCTTCTGTTACCCTTTTCTGTTATCGCCCAGTCACTAGTCACTTTGTAGTGTCCACTGCATATTTTGTCGCAAATTTTTCCCACTTCAGAGTGTAGAGTGTGGAATGTGGAAGAAAAACTGGACAAAAAGAATTTCCTATGCAAACAACATTCTCTCCATAAAATAAAATACAATACAATAAAATGAAATAAAAGCAGTTCAAAAAAAAGAAGAAACGGAACTCTGAATAGAGAGAATATAAACCCATAAAAGCCCGAGTTTGATATTGTTATCATCTTTTCTTAAGAACTTTGGTTCTCCTTTTCAAGATTCCATGTATGCATTTTTCCAGTCTCAAAAATCCTGTAATCCTTTTATCTACACTAGACATCGGACATGGAGAGAAAGAGAGAAAAATATTTTTACATTTTCAAGTTTCTCTTTGTCATCCCCATTTCCGCTATTTTTATTTTCCATTTTCCATTTCCCATACTCGAATTATACTTTTCAGTGTTCAGTGTTCAAGGTTACATTTTACATTGTATTTTCAAGTAATATGATATGCACTAAACTCAGGGAATTTAGTTAACTTTTTCTTGATAAAAGTGTTGATTTTTTTGAATCATCCGCATTCACTTTTTCTTATTTCTTTAATGTTTCGATACTCGATGCTGAATGGAAATAAACTTTTTCCAATCCTAGTTTTAGTTTTGTAATTACTTGGTTGACAAGGTTCAGGCTTCAAGATGGAAGATGGAAGATAGATGAATGACCTGCTCATATTTTCTTCACTCTCCATCAATCAAGCTCTAGCTCAACAGAATCAGCTCAGCATAATAACTTTGATAGCTCATTTCGTGAACATTCTTTTCTTTCAAGAGTTGTTCATGTAAAAAGTAAAAAGTACAGAGCCCAAAGAAACAAAGTGTGTACAGTGTACATTGTACATCGTCGAGAAGTTGTAGCTTGTAACTTGTATGTTGTAAGCTTGAAGAAAATGAAAGACGTCCATGGAAAAGTATGAAACTTTGCCGATTAGTTAAGCTCTCGCGCTCTCAATGTCTCTACGCTATAGTCTATATTCTGTATAGATACAATATAATAGATATATATTAGATACACATGTGAAATCTCCATCTTTATACATTATATTACATTGGATTGGATTGGATTGACTTGTTCACTTTGAAAAGGAAAAAGTTGACGGTGGGAGCTACAGGCTTTAGAATTATGACAACTAACGTGACACTAATTAATAGTAGTTTCCATGAAACAATGAAACGGAAGAAACTTGTTCCAAATTACAGTGTCAATTCAACTTGAGACTTGAGATTCATCTCAAGTCTAAAGTCTAAAGTCTAGAATAAAGAATAAAGAACCTTCTTGACTCCTGAATCAAACTCGCTCAAACAAAACCGCTGGATCTCGAAAATCCTTGTAATACAGAAAATAATAATAATAATTGTGATCCAGTTCAAAATTCTTAAATTCTTAAATTGGATCATCATCATCAGATGCACAAGAATGAGATTTAAAGATTTCAAGCAGAAGTAGAAGTAGAAGAAAAAGTAAACCTGTGACAAACAACATTTCCCATATTTTTTTCCATTCTTCTTCTCTGTCTCTGACTGTGACTTTGACTGTGTCTCTTCTTCATCCGTCATTTGTGTTTTCCTTCCACTATAAATATCTGTCTCTTTTCTCTGAACTTTGAACCCTACACCCTACACCGATAGCTACATCTTTATCTATATATGTATTTGTAAAGCATATGTCATATGACAAGAGAATTTAGGCGTCTTGTACATGTAAAAGGATAGACGAGTAAAAGTACATAGAAGGACATGGCTTTTGGTCTCATGATGATGATTTATTCTCCCCACAAAGTCAAAAGTCACATTGAATAATATGATGTGATATCCATCAGCCATACAGCCACACAGACTACAGACTACAGACGTTTTGGATACCATGAAGACAAGAGTCATCTATCTATTTAATTGCTCTTTCTCTTTTCCTCTGCTTCTGTTTCTGTCTTCTGTCTTTTCTCTTCCACTGACAAGTGAATGTGAGACTTGAACCGTGCTCGCTCAAAACTTGCTCAAAACTCCAAACTGGAAACTTTTGATGAAGCAGACTCAAAGATTTTATTCATCCATAGATTCATCCATAGATTTATGCACATTTTACATTTTACTTGCACTTTTGTTTTAAGCTTCAGTTTCAGCTTCAGCTGATCCATACTCCATGCATGTAAATGTAAATCGTAAATGTATAAATGTATAATTACAAAGTTGCAAAGTTTTTCCCATAGAAACCTACACATGTGTGACTGACTTTCTTTAGAGCTGGGAAAGTTTATTGGAAATCTAAGGAAAGTACGGTATTGGAGGAAAAAGCACAGACAACAGACATATTCATTCATTTCGAAGAATAATATTATTCTAAGCTCTAGATTCTTAATAGATACATATAAATGACCTGAAACTATAGAAATTATAGAAACTATAGAAACTGGATTTCAATAGAATTATTATAATATTAGTCAACAATGCTTTACTTTTACTTATTAATTTCTTTGTTTCTTTTTACTAGTCGATCTATATTGTAAAAAATGAATCCTTTCATAGTTTCATAGTTTATTTATTTTGGTTAGCTTTTTATGTTTACGTTTCTGGTATTCTAATTTCATGGATCTAGAATCTAGATTCTTGATAACTTTTTATGTCAACAATTTTTATTTGAACATGTTAAATGTTATTGTAAATAGTTTACCAAGTTGAGACAAGTTGTTCATCTTTATATTGAACATTATAATTCTTGTGGGATGATTATGATAATGGTAATGTACGATTATGCATCTCTAGTGTACTGTATTCTGTAAAAGTAAGAAAGAACGCAAGCTAAAGGACAAGTCGTGGAATGAATATAAATTATCATAGTGGGGTCCTTGTCCTCGTTCATGACTCATAATATTCAAAACATGTGGTGCATTATTATGTATTATGAACAGCTCTGACAAGATCCGAGACTCGAGATTCGAGACACATTTCATGCACAGGGATTAAATTCAAATTCAAATTCAACATTAGACAGATAATCTCTCCCTTCAAGTTGAGTCAAGTAAATTCAATTTAATTCAAGTCAGGTCAGGTCAATTTAAGTCAACACGATACGTGATTTAGATGAATAATTTCATTTTATTTCAACATTATTCAAAATCCAAAATACATGAGAAATCAGTCAGTTTTCTGTTTCCTGTTTCTCTTTCTCTGTTTTACATTTCCTGCGTAAATCTCCAACTTTCTCCAACTCTGATTTGTACTTTCTCCAATACAAAATACTACCTTTTTACGTCTGTATCGTCTGCATTACTTGCTTTCTTAGGCATTTCAAAAGTATTTCGTTGATTTTGTTCATTAATAAATTTACACGATAAATAACCACAAAAATGGGGGATTTTATTTTGAATTTTGAAGCTTGAGTTTTGAAATTTCAAGTTACTTTTGTTCAGTTTTGCTCCATACGGCGTGAAATTGAAGCAAAATATGTTTACTGTTTAATATTCTTTTAAGTATTTGCATTTCTCAGAATGACAAATCCTCAACACATTGGAGCATTGTACATTCACTTATGATGGTTATTATTATTATGAAACGAAGAATTTTATCCATGTCCCATAATAATAGGCCAAAAGTAATAGGAAATGTTAGCACAAAGTTTGGATTTGTTGAGCCTGTCGTGTACAGTGTGCAGTGAGCATCAATGATCAGTGATCAATGATCAATGTTCAGTACTCATGTGTGCATAATACATAATACATCTTCATGCGTCATGTGCGTACTTTCTCTCTCTCTGTTTGTTCACGTGCTGTTGGATGACTTGTATATTGTACAAGAGGAATTATTGTACAATATAAAATACAAAATATGAAGTTTGGAGATGGATGAATTGCAAACAGGCGTACATCGTACAGCGTACATCCAACTTGGAAACTGGTAAAGATTAATATAAAATTCATCATATCTGCTCCTGACAATTCCAGAGAAATCATTTACGACTGAATAGTAAATCCTCAATGCTTGGAATTGACTACAGGAAGTACAATAGAATAGAATACAATACTTCAATATATTGTTGTATTTAATATTATTCATATGTGTTGGTTACCACTCGTATTGTGTATTGTGTTCGACATTGGCAGTGGATTTTGTCGTAGATACAGATAAGGTCTACAGGGAAAATGTCAATATCACTTCTTCTTTCCGCGACAAAAGAGAGGTTTAATCTCGCAATACTGAGTATTTATAACTATAGTATTTTATTATATTAGTAAAATCCAGTCCAGTCCAATCCAATCCATCCGTTAAAATAAAATATTTATATAAAATTCATATTCAGCCGTCATGTCAAACGCACCCTTAAAATATCAAAATAATACAATTCCTTTTGTTCTTTCTTTCTTTTTTGTCTGCAGGCTCTGGTCGACTTTGCCACTGCAAATCCTCTACAAGATGAATGCGTATCTCACGTGCCCATTGAAATCGTCTCTAATCTTCTGGATTCCGTAAGTTTTTGTTTTAATTTTATTTTTATTTTCTCTAGCTTTCCCTTCTTTTTGTCTTATTTTTTCTTTGGCTTTGTCTTTAGCTTTGTCTTTTTAGGCTATTGTACTTTTACTTTTACTATTAAATTGAAATTCTTTTTTTCTATTTTCTTTTCTTTTCAACTTTTTTTAATTTTCTCCTCCAGTTTTTTGCATGTATAATATAAAATGTGTATTTTGTATTTTATATGATGTTCAAAATATAGGTAAAATTTTATAGTTTAATTGTTATAGATTATTTTTATGATGAATTTTTTATATTACTTTTACAAAATACTGTATACTGTATAATATAAAATGGCCAATATTTTGTACAGAAAAGCATGGTTAAAAATACTATATACTTTTGCGTACAAGTACATCGTACACAGTTTCCGTCATCAGTATATTTTTGCATGAAGCCTTAAGCTTCGTTGGTTTGGTTTGGTTTTTAGGCAAAATATTCAAGGGGTTAAGAGTTGAGAGAGTCTTAGTCTAGTTTGGTTTAGCCCTTCATCATTCATAGTCACAGTACAAAAAGGTACAGACTCTACAGAGTACAGAGGTTGGAACTTGTTATATGTAAAAATGACGGGGTTAAGTAGAGTTTCTTTTTCAAAATGAATAAATCATGCTTGACTAAGGAAAAGCTCAACGCTGAGCGTTTAATGTTCACTGCACACTGTACACTGCTCAACGTTCAACGCTCTACTTTTAGATGACGAAACGTGAAACGTGACACATGAGGATTGTCATGAAAATCCAGAGCATAAAAGTATCACATGAAACTACTGTTCAGGATTTAGAATTTTCCTCTTCCTCTACTTTCTCTTTACTTTCTCAACTTTCTTCTTACGGGTAAAAAGGCATGGTTATTTTGTAGGGCCGAAGAGGGAAAAGAGGGGAATAAAGCATACAGCAAACGGCATAATATAATCGCCACAACTGGAATGCCCGCAAAAACTGAGGCTGAGATGTGGACAACCAA
>JABASP010003047.1:0-16063 GCA_019776565.1 Sminthurinus signatus | reverse complement strand
ACACACACACACACACACACACACACACACACACACACACACACACACACACACACACACACGCTCATCTATCCATTCTCATTCCCGTTCAAGTTAAATGGGTAGTGAGATATAATCACACACGAGATACAAAATACAGATACAGACAGACGACGATCTAAAAAGTTTCAATTAGAACCATCGCCATTGCCATTGCCATTGAGATTGACTGAACCGAACCGTTGAAGAAGAGCGAATACACACACTTGAACATTCCAATTCCAATCTATCTAGTCTATACTCTATGTACTATGTACGTATATCTGTAAATACAATGTACAATGTATGATACACATTACACATGTGTGCTTTACAAAAGGATGTATCTACTTTGTACTTTGTAGTAACATACTACTCCAGGAAAAAGATTACACAGATCTATAACAACTAACAATGTTGTCTCCCCCTCATCCTCACATAAAAAAAACTAAGAAAATGCTCTCAACTCTCAACCAAGTTACACTTACATATCAAGTCAACCATACTATTTTTTACCTCAAACAGTGCACATTCGTTCTTTGCATACTGCATATAGTGCATAATGTATCAAACTTATACTTTGTACTTTGTATTTTATACTTTATACTGCATGTATTATAGATTATAGTGTATGAAATCTGAATCTAAATCCAAAACCAAATTCAGTAACATATATAGACAATAGAAAAAGGAAATGAAAGAGTGAGGGAAAGTCAAAGCAATAAGACGAAAGGGAGAGAGAATCATCATCAGTTCACAATGTGTACTGTGTGTTGTGTGTTTTATATATGGAGTATGCAGTATACAGTGTGCAGTAGGCATGCTTCAAAGGACTCTAGATCTAGACTTTAGACTGTGGATATATCTATAGATAGCGGAATAAATGTCACGTAGAGGATGTCGACGACGTTGTAAAATTCGTTGACTTTTATCGGAGATCCAAACACACATATATATATTATATGTACATGAGCACATACGCATTCACCATTTCACCGTAATCAAATCACACCAATCGTCCCATTCAACTAATTTTTAATTGCTTAATTGCGCATCCATAGCTAATCCCCATTTATTTGTTCCCCACCATTCCAAACCGATCTTCAATTCTTCAATTACCCATTATCTATAGATACACCCTGTAAATTTTACATTGAACACTGTCCACATGTAAAAAAAATCCCTCTTTTTCTCCTCTTGAAATCATTCCACATCTCCAACCAAGATAATTTAGAAACAATGCCTCTATGCCTGTATGTAAGTATTAATTATGCATACAGAAAAATCAAAATCAAAATATGAAATCATATTAAATTATTTACGGTATGCATTTCGCATTACACGATGCACAACATTTCATCATGAAGCTTTGACTTAGAACTTTAGCTAATTTCTAATGAACATTTATTGTAAAAGCTAATATCATAAACTTTTGTTTAATTAAGACTGTTTTCTTTTTATAAAGATTACTTAGAAATTCAGTCATAATAAATTTAAATAAATACAAATCATCAATCAAATTTCTACAATCTACAGCCTACAACACCATGTCATGTAACTCATATCCTATAATATGTAGACATATTTTCAATTTAAATTGTAAGAACAATTATACCATGTTCCATTCCAAGGACGAAGGATATCGTATTTTTAGTTCCTGGTAAACTGATCGAGTGAATACTTGAAGCATACATACTGATAGTTTTTTTTTGTAAAGCAGATATATTATATTTTATATTATACGTCACACAAGTCACTTAATTCTCAAAAGTGAACCATTTAAAAGACTTTCTCATTATAAACAAATTAAAAAAATTACAAAAAATAATAATCTATTGAAAAGAAGACAAATACGCACAATACAGAATACAAAAGTTTACCTACAACCTACAGTTTCATTTTTTTCATGTATTGTATTCTATACTGTGTAGTATAGTATAGCATGGTGTGGTAGGTTCAAATTTTGAGGAAGGGAAAAACTCCAACACGGTGAAAAAGTAGTTGTAGAAGTAAAGGAAGAAGAAGAAGAAGAAAAGACGACGAGGGAAGAAAGAAGATAGGAATAGGAAGATATTATGTAGTGTGTAATAGTAATATAGTAATAAAAGCTTGGTGACTCTATCTATCTATCTATACATAATACGTATAGGTAGAAGGTAGAAGATAGACGCATACGCACGTACATACAAAGTATGTAATACAGTACGGTACAGCACGAGTAGATAAAACAGACTAGAGACAGGAGACAGAGTTCATACAACATGTATCCGTATACCTACATATTACATATATTAGGCAGTAGCAGTAGAGAGAGATGCACCGACTTTGGATGTATATTTGTATCCTGGTGTGTGTGTATAGTGAATATATTCGAGTAAGATATGTGCGTATAGATATAGGACAGGGAGTTTGGTTGTATGTACGATAGTGTCGGCGGAAGGGGAAAGAGAGAAAGGAAGAGGAAAAAGATTCAAGAGTATAGAAAGTCCCAAGTGGATTTTGCTCTCTCCCGGGAGGCGGAGGAAAATTCTCAACGGAGAAAGAATCGATATCTCATGGGACTAGATCCGAACCAATCCTCGTTCCTTGAAATTACAAAGTTTGCACACCGACGTTCGCTTCCTCGCTCGCTCGCTCGATCCTTCACCAACTCCAAAAAGAACCAAAGAACCAAAGTACCAGAGAACGAATGAAAACAATCAACCTGACATTTACATACAACATGAAGTAAGAGGAGAAAAAGAAGAAGAAGAAGAAAAAGACCGGAGACTTCTTTTTTTTCAAATATATTCATACACACAATTCATGATTCACAATCCATACGATCTGATTCATATTGTAAACCAACGCCAAGCATCATCATCATTATCATTTTCTTCAACTTTGAGAGTATGTACAGATTTGTGAATACAAAGGTATGTAAGCCTATTGCATATTATATACACACCACATACTACCACTCCATTTCTTAACACATTTAATATAAAGAAAATCAAGACCACAGAGTCAATCATTCACTTGATTTTATTTTTTATTTTCTACACTTTATTCAACTCGAACAAAAAACAATAAAAAAATTAGCATAAATCCGTGCTACATAAAGCTACAAAATTCTTACTACATGTTTTATTATAGTCACTTTTTTATATACCAGACTAGACTGAACAACATCATCAATGTAAAACATGAGTATACTTTTCTATTAGTTGACTTTTGTCCTTTGTCTATTGATTAGCTATCAGTAGTACTAAGTGATTGATTTGTCATAAAAATTGCCCAACTATTAGAAGCTCTGACACAGTGTACCATGCACCATACATTATGTAATTATAACGTGGATGTGGTCAGGAGTCGAGAGTTTGAGAATAACTCAATCCACTCGGGACGAGTAAAAGTGGCATCACCATGATTTTTTAAACTCTTGGGAAAATAAGGTACTCTCGGGCAACATTATTTCAGCCTAAACCAACCAGAACTTTTACATACAAAATATTACATGATTTAACATTCCCTTGATATTTTAAATTTTCACACTAGGTTATAATATAAAAATATGTGATTTTGCACTCTCGTCGTCCTTTTTTTTACTTGACAGTAAGCAAAATACAGAATACAAAATACAGCGTATTGAGGAAGTGCCCAGTTATCCACTATATAGAACTGTAGTAAGTTATTCTGTACATCTGAGCTCTACACAGTATACAGTAAACACTATACACTGCACACTGCACATACATCGTACATCGTATATCGTGTCTGAGAGTTTTACAGTTGTGAAATGCCTTTACACTCCGTGCTCAAAACTCCAAACTCCAAACTATAGACCAAGCTCCGAATTCCAAATGTTTCCTCCGTATAAAAGCTCAAATATACCAGAGACTAGATACCAGACAGAAGACGTACCTACACACTTTTATACATATATAAAGAATAAAGATACAGTGTATCAGCTGTGCATTATGTTGCATTTGCATCCACCATCCACCATCTACTCTATCTTTTACACGAGACTTTGAAACTATGAGGCAAACTCGGAGAGTACAATACAAAAACCAGAGAGAGCGAAACGTAAAGAACGTTACAACTACTTGAGTCAACTCAAACTCTTGGAATGGGACATAGACTGTCTGACTGACGGGTTGGTTGGTAGGTTGGCTGACTTGAGCCAACTCATGAACTGGTGTACGGTATACGGTATACTGAAGAGTTGAAGAGTCGCAATTGTAAACCTGTTCTTTCTCCATAGTTCAATCTTTCGCGGTTCTCCCCATTTCTATATTTCTCTACTTCTATTTTATACTCCCTTATTCTACGAACTGTATATTCTATATTCTATAGATGTAATATTATGCACTTAGTTTTGAAGACAGAAAGAGTTGTTTCTACATGCACATTTACATGATGGTATTAATAATAATACAGAGATATTTGTGTGTGTGTGTATGTGTGCGGATTCTTACGAGTAGATTGTAGATTGTTAGTAAATAGTGAATATGGATTCTGAGCTGAGCTGAGCTGAGCTGAAACGAAAGAGTATGAAGTATAGAGTATGGATGTAGTATGTGGAGTTCTTTACATCACTCCTTCGTTCTCCTTCCTCCACTGTTCATAGTATGAATGTCTAATTTCCATAATGGTGAAACCATTAAGCATTAAGGGGAAGAGAAAACTGAGTTGAACACATAACACAGACTACTTGGTACTCACTACTCTGAGGCGTCACTTCTCTTCTCTCTTTCCCTCTTTCTCTCATTCTTATTCTCTTTTTATCTCTATATACATATTTCCTCTTGATCCTTATGCACACAACACACAAGATACAAGATGCAACATTATTATAGATTATAGAACTAGTCACTTATTCTTTACTCTACGATCTACGTGTAGTATGCGGAGTGCGGAGTTTGAAGTCGAGAAAAATTGTACTGAACTTGTACACTGTACAAGTAAAGTACATACATCTAGTTCTCTATTTTTTGAAGACAAGTGCATGTGTAAACATACAGAATATAGAATACAGGCTATAGAAAGTTAGAGTAGGATACAAGAGGAGATGCATAACAGTGATTATCAGTCAGTACCTTTGAATACAAAATACAAAGAACATAGAACACAGAGATCTCAAATATAAATGGCATTACCCGTCCATGATAACAACACAGGACGGAGTTCCTATTGAATAGCTTTTTATATTCTGTGATTGAAATTGAGATTGTATGAATTTTCAATTTATTCTCCATTCTCTTCTATCTTTTAGCTCATTCAATATCCTACAACAGTCCCTACGTATCTTATAAATTTTATTCCCGAACATTCAACATTCAAAATCAATTCTGAAACAGTCAACACTTATTTATCCCTTTCATTGAAAATCAAAATGAATGAAAATCGAACAATTATTTTATATATCTTTTTTACTTATGACAATAGGCCCATGAAATGAGGAAGTTTGCCTTTTGATTTTATGATTTTGTATACTGTGCTTTATGCAGTATATGGAACATAATAATAATAGTTAATAATAATTTACCTGTCAATGATGACGGGGTCTGAAGGAGTTTCGTTGCGATTGCCACAGCTTTTCTTGTCACAGCATCGACTGCACATCACTTCATGAGTAAGCAGGACACGGCACATCTCCGGATTCTTCATATAATCAAATAAAAGTTTTTTAATTTTTAAAAACAATTACAAAAATCAAAAATCTTTATACATTCAAAATTATTATAAAAAATTAATAACTGTTTCTTTAGATAAATAAATTCTTACCTTGTCTTGACCCTCGTAGACTATCGCCTGTAACACAAAAACAGAATCAAATAAGAGATTATATTATTGTTCAGTTTGATGGTTTGTACTAAAGAAGCAAATAAAAAGCTAAATGATTAGACGATTAGAGTATCAAAAAGTATGGATAATCAATAATCAATAGTAATAACATAATTTAAACGATCGGAGTGATTTTGTGTTTTTAAAAACGTAATTAAATAATTTACATGTTGTACAACTTCATCCATTACTTTATACAAAATACAAATGTAGTAAATAGTAAGCTTTAAAAAAATGGGACTATTAGGGAAATGTTGTCCTTACACGCAAAATACAATACAATACACATTGCATATGTACAACATACACACGCATGATTAATCCCAAATCCTAATCCTATTATAATGTTACATGATGCTTTTCCATATGGAGTTTGGTGTGTCCAACGGCGGCCACCGACTTAACTCATTTATAAATCCAATCCAAACCAGTACAATACAATACAATACAATACCATACGATTCAGCCCAACCAAAACTCAACTTATGTTGTACCCTTATAATTCTAATAATATCGTAACAATAACAAACTAAAAGAATGGAATGGGTTGTACATTTTATACATTGTACATTGTACACTAAGGAAAAGTGTTATACGATAAAAGGAATTTTTACGATGAGCTCCATTAGAATTATTTTGGTATTAGAGCGACAGAAACGGAGACAGAGACAGCGGTGCAGTGCAAAGTACACGAGACAAGGACAAGGGACAGGGAACATTTATGTCAAAGGATCTCACGTATAGGGGTGCATATAATATGCACATGCACGTATTTTGATACATATATACATATTGGAAGTTAACTGAAAAAGGCAAAGACTTAACTGGGATTTATATCAATATGTATCATTTAGGACTGTTGCTTCAACCACTTATACCATGTCTACATAATACATAACATGTACATATGTACATGTTTACTTGTTCTACTCTTTTAGGATTTCGGGATGATAAGCGTGTATAATACGTGTAATCGGTCCGATTCAAATCAATTGACACACAGTCACACTTATACATGTGACTCATTCACAAAGTAGCCGCAGAGGCATATCAAACAATTACAATGATAATAATAATAATAGTAAAACTTGTACTTTGTACTGCGGATGATGCTGAAGCGTGTAAAAATGTATCAATATCAAAATATCAACATATATAATTCATTTACTATGGGAAATTCTAAAAGTCACACAACTCATTTTGACATAAAAAAGGGTAAAAAAAAGATTCAGATATATAGAATCTAGAAGTACAAAAGTCTGAAATTATCAACAAAAATTTAGGAAAGGTTACTGCAAACAAACTTTTATGGTAAAATAATAATCATAATCATACAAAAAGTTTTTTTTTTAAAAAAAAAAAAACTTTCAAAAGATCAATCATAATGTGTGTGCACACATGTTAAATATTATAATATTCATCATAAGATGCATAGAGTAAAATAAGAGTAAAACAAGTTCCATATTTCGTACTCTATATATGCTACACTGTACATTGTACATGAATATAAAAGAAAAAGTAAAGAAAAGTAAAAGGACATTAAAATTGACACACAGAAAGAAGAAGCACGAGACTCTAGATTGTAGATTCTATATGGATTCAAGTCTCAAGATCAAGATCAAGATGATATGAGTTCAGAACTCAAGACGTTCAAGTGAATGGAACAAAACGGGAATAAAATATTTATGAAAATGGAAAGTTTTTCCAAGCTCTCCTCCTTCACATGTAGAAAGATGTAAGATGTGAGTGAAAGAGTGAGTTGTCGGTATTTTGTCTTACTCCTAGTTCCTATATTATAGAGCTTGCTGCTCTTCTCTCTAGTCGTCTCTGGAGATTTGAAGGAGTCACTTGAGAAGAAAAAATGTCAACAAATTTAGTTTGGGCTGTAGAGGAATTAGGTAAGGAAATCATAACACTAGAAAAGAATTTAAAAGGAAAAAGAGAGGAAGAGAAAGACAGAGAGAGATGTACATTGAGATAGAAAGAGAGTCGACCTAACCACGACATAATGTATGTAATATACTATACTTTGGATTTTATCCTAGTATGTACACAAACGTAGACTTTTAGACATGTTGACATCTCTTTATCTTTAGTTTCCAGATATACCTTCCCTTCTTCTGTATTATTATAAGAAGAGCGGCACACATGAACAATATATAGATGCATGTGTGTGTGTGTGTGTGTGTGTGTGTGTGTGTGGACTGGATTGGATTGGATTCATTCTATAAGTTTACATGTATATAGAGTCGACCTGGAGAATTTTGGTTAGGTTTTGGTAATCAGATTACTGCCTCCACCCCGAAGTACAAATACAATTAGCACCCGCTTCAAGAACAAGAAGGATGAGAAAGAAAGACACGGCAAACACTTTGCCAACTCCACAAGTCAACTACTCCACACATATTATAGTATAAAAACATACATGTATGCATATATATGTAGCTCAACGTCGATCTTCACTTGTAATATCTATGCTAGATTCTCTTTTCTAACATCTTCATGAATGATCATTCAAATCCATTTTGGATTCTCAATCACATTATATTATAGTAATATTAGCTATACACATACAGGAAATAAAGAATATCCTCCACCAATAGTCAACATCTATAGGATTATTATGACATCTATTAACTATTATTATTCCTTTTTACCACTACAATAACAAAAACTTTTTTATGCACTGTAGACCTTTAAAAACAAAATTATTGATAATTTAAAAACTTTAAAAAAAGAGTCAAACTTACTTGTTTTGTCACTGAATCGATAAGTCGGACGTAAATATCTTGTTCTTGTCGTATTCCTGTAATATAAAAATGAACAATAATAATTATTAGTTTATTATTTATCACTAAAGTATATTTTAATGTATTCTTTTTTTCTGTTTCACCAAAACATACTTGTCAAAAATAAAATAATAATAAATAATAATTGATTACCGTTTGCGTATAGTAATTGAAGTCTATATTGAATTCCATTATTAGTTTTTTGACCGTCATGTTCCTAGAAGAATAAAATAAAAGAATGAACATTAAGAAAAATAATAATAAAAAGTGTTTCACATAATTCATAAATTTTTATTTTATACTTGTTCAAACATTCACATCAATAATACTAATAATAATAATAAAGATATGATTTTTTTAACATTTGAAGAAAATGATTGTAACAGAAAATACACTATATGAAATATAAAAAAAGTACACACTAATATTTAGCAAAGGGATATCTATTTTTACTTTTTACATTATGATATTATCAATGTACTACCAATGCCAATATAAGTAACATGTTATTATTTAAAAGTAGAGACATATTTACAGTGTCTCGGATTTGCTATTTGCTTTTGTATAATACTCTGTATATTCTACTTGTAGAATTGATGTTGAGTACATGGATGATGATTTTAGGGGGAACTTGATGATTGGCTTCCAATAAACGTAATCACATTATTCAGCCTTCTTGACTCTTCACTTGTTCTATATATAGATTATGCATCATATGTGTATTGTGTATCAAGTATAAAGGAACTACTTACTATAATACACTATACTACTGCTACTACTTTTGCTTCAAGTTTTAAGTACACTCATCATTCACTCTTCACATTCTATATTCTATATATTTTGTAGATATTTTGGTTACTCAAAAACTTGATAACATTTTTAATTCTACTACCTATAAAAAGAAAAGGAAGATGTATATTATCTGTAATCTATTCTTTACATATTTTTACTTACTTAACTCTTAACTCTTTAATAAAGAAACCCCCATCCTCATTTTTCTATCAATCTGCAATCTTCAATATACATATATTCACATAGTAAATCTATAGAAAGGGGATGAAATGCTTATAAATAGCAGATGTGTACCAAAAAAGATGTTGTATGAATGAACCTAATTGCTATCTAATTGTTAGAAATATTAAATTATTTTGGTTGGAAGCATGGCATAGAACATTTTGTGGTAAGGAACAGAAAAAATATACCTATACTTTTATAGATTCTAAAATCTAGTAGTAAAATACAATACTTATACTTACACATATTTACTGATGAAGAGAGAGAGAAAACAAAAGACTGACAATAATAATAATATAATATGAACACATCCTAAAAATCCATCCTCTTTTCCTTAGTCTTGAGTCTTGACTAATTTAATTCCTAATTTAATCATGTAGGATTAATTTCCCCCCTTTGTATTCATTGCCTATAGATTCAATCCTTTTCTCATCGTTTATATTTTCAATATATCATAAAATATTATGTAAAAATACATTTAGATGCTCATCTATAAAATACAAAATCAAGAGATAAAAAAAGAGTTCCTACTACAAAAACCTAAAAATAATAATAAGCATCTGATAAAATCTCAAATAAATTCTATTAATACCTAAGAAAAAAAGGCATAGTTAAATTTTATTTAATGAACAATTAAAAAATTGATAAAATAATTATTTTACCTGGTCTTTTTCAATAAATCCGATGAAAACAGTGCGTTCTATTTCTATAGGTTGTCCAGCTCGGTCATAAAGGGCGATGACAAAATGGAAAAAATTTGATTTTCTCAAATTACTGGGTGGTTGTTTTTCGAAATGGGCTCGACCAACTCCAATACTGAAAATCAAAACAGGTAAGTACGTTAATTAACTTTTAAATGAAATATTATTATAATAAAATTAAAATTAAAAATGCTAAAATAAAAAATGGATGAGTTTTATGAACATTGCGCTTTTTTTGTTATTTTTGATTCTTTTTGGGGTAAGACCGGACACAAATCAGTTTCAATCAATGAATTGTAAAATTAAGACGTCGATGAGAGAAATAGAAGCCGACTTTGTAATCTTTATATTTACAGGAAACCAAAAACAACCATAGTCGAACGTCTTTTAAATTTAGTCAAACTATAAAATCTCTTTCACTAGGAGACTTGAATTATTTTAAATTTCAAATGTGAAAAAATTCGTCTATTTATAAAAGCAAATAAAAAACTATAATATTATGTACGGTTTCTTCTCTCTATTTCTCTGAGAATGAAGAACTGAAGACATGTATAATATAATATATAATTCTGCTATTCTAATTTGTAATGACATGAGGTTTTTTAATGGTTTTGTTTGGCTAACTAACTCCTAACTAGTTTCCTTCAAAATACATATAGTGCGTACTAATTTCAAGAAGAATGAGCGGAAAGAAAAGTAATTGAGGAAGAGGGAGAAAGTCAGAGTCTGTGAACGACAATAATTAAACATTTCGAGTGTCTAAGTATGTAAATACAGATTTTTCTCCTTGCCTTCTTCTTCTTTTTATTTTCCTTTCCTTTTCTATCACGTTCATGATGATGGTATAACAAGGTTCTCCACACATTTACGATTAGTCATTTAGCTATACGTATTACGTAAGTAAATATACTAGAAAACATTTAAAAAGCGGAATACAGTGAAAAATACATAGTAAAGAGTGGAACGTGGAATTTATTTAGTTTGGAGAGTTTAGTTTTAGATAGATTTGGATTATTATTATTCTCCAGTTTCCAGGAAATACTTTTAGCATATATAATGCATACATAATACATATATATAGTTTGTATGTGGTATGTGTGTGTTTCAGTACGTGGAAATTACACCAGATGAGTGAATGAATGAAATGCGAAGGAGGAAGAGAAAGAAAAAAGGAAGACCAAAAGAAGGGAAAAAAGCTAAGAGAGATCGGGCAATGAATCTTGTTGTTGCCCAATTATTCCCATGATTCCCATCAGGAAAAATCTTCGTTGGCGTTGGCTTTAAATGAGTCGATTGAGAATTCCCCACTCTTTCATTTCATCTTCTGCTTCTTCTTTCTCTTTTTCTCCAGTTCTTTCCACTATCCAGTATCATGCTTGAAAAACGCACACGGTAAGATTTTCTTTCTTTCTTTCTCCAGTATTTTCCGATCCAAGAGCCAAGAGTAATAGAGTGCGTACATGTGGATGTGGAATGAAAAAGAAGAAGAAGAAGAATGTAGAAGATGAACCATGTACCTACCTATCTATTTACTTCATACTTCATGCTACATACTTACAATAGGATGGTTTTTATCCGTATACTTTATTCTTTATACGTTTAGATATAAACCATTTCTCTACATTTCCTTTATATTCTTCATTCTCTGCATACGCATAACATTTATCCAGAATCCAGAACCATGTAATTATCTGTGGAGCTATATCACTTTTTCTTCTCCTCCTCTTTCACGAAATCCTAAATCCTCATCCTTACTTAAACAGACAGTGTCTACTGTCTACTATCTAATGCTGTCTACAGTCGACAGGACTATAATTTGCACTACAAGTGATACTACAATTACTTTTTATCCTATTTTATTTACCATATGCCAAACGCCAGTTGCTATATACATAAGTAAGTGCAAACATGAAAATCTTTCATCGCCCCAAAAATCCAACCTTTACATTTAATTACCAAACAAATAATATAAATAGAGTAGAAAAATAACTTACTTGGATTGATCGACGATGGTGGGTTGCATCCAGGGTCTAGGTGCTAATTGTGAGCCGAGGGGTTCTTCTTTTAAACTAGGACCTCGAGGCTGGTGACCTCCGAGGTCCTGATGTAAACCAAACATCATCATTTTAATCACGTTATGTTTGACTAAACCTTTGGTGGGTGAAAGTAGTTTTTAGTGTTTATTTATCTAATTGCGCGCACTAGAAACGAAATTTTTCAATGTTCATACACTTTACGATTCGAGATTTATAATGTAACAATTGTCATGTCTATTAGAAAAGTGGAAATCATAAACATTTGCATCTCATGTTCATTTTTAAGTTGTTCATTTTAAAGTTTATGACACGGATATTTGATATATTTTGTCAATATTCAATAATTCGTTTTGCTCTCACAAACTGTAGAAAACGGTATCACGGAAACACAAAGGTAGGAATCGCGGTACAGAATACGGATGCTAAAACATTACATAGAGTCGAAGAAATATCTAGCGGAGCTGCACATGGAGCACGAAACACGGAGTAACGGAGTAGAAAGTAGCAGGAAAGGATGTATAGAAAGTCCAAGCACGTGATTCCAGTTTCTGCTGCTTCTTTTCCTGGAAAACAAACTCCCGGGTAAAATTTGTGTGTAATTCAATGATGCTAATACTATTACACTATCTTCTGTCGACTGTATGTTGTGTACACTGTCATCGTTTCACATGTGTGCTGTCAGTAGTCAGTTTAGTTTATAGTTTAGTTTAATCTTTCAAGTTTTTTCTATGTATTTATAAAGTCTTTAAACTTTGTTGTTTGTTGTTAATGAAAAGGATATTCACGTTTAAAAATAGTTGTAAAAAACTTGTACGTTTTATTATTTTTTATTTATAACCTGTTTAATGTTGTTTCACAATGTCTACAGTCTAAAGGTTAATTTTATTATCTTTTATCTTTTACAGGTTGTAGTTTATAGTTTATTTAGTCTGATTGTTTTCCTCATATTTTTAGTGTTTTATTTATGGTTTATTTATGGTTGTGGTTTTCTTTGTATTTGTATTTTGTATTCCTATTTGTATTTCTCATGTACCAAATCACTGTTGGGACTTTGACTTTGACTTTGAATTTAAAATGAGGGTTTAAAAAGAGAGCGGAGCGGAAGTTGAGGATTTTCAGATTTCCAGATTTTCGGATTTGATGATGATGATTTGGATTTCACGGGGGAACTCTTGACAATAATGTTTTTTTGATTGGGGAATTTGAATTGTTGATGGCAAGTTGCGTCTGTATTATTCTCTATTTGTATTTTGTATCTGTAAACTGTATTCTGTATGGTTAATGTATTTATATCTACAATCTACAGTAGACTCACAGTCGGGGTTATGAAGAAAAATCCCAGGTTGTCTCTATACTCTATACGAATTGAGAATTTGGGACCGGTGTAACAGTAGTCGTAGCTTTTGATTTTTAGTCGTGAACCTGTGGTAACGATATTCAGTATTCAGTATTCAGTCTCAGCTTTAGTTCTTTATTATTATATTATTTCTCTATAGAATGTGTAGAATATGATGATTGTTATTATTACATTCCCGAGACTACAGGAAATGTCCAGGGAGCACACAATTCACAATTCACAACTTGCACAAATACAATGTTCAGTGTTCACTGTTCACGCTCTTTACTCTCTCTGGTTTTCTTTCCTTCTATCTATCTCTGTTCTATCTCTCTACATATTAAATGTATTGCGGGGAATTCCTCTATTGTGTTTTATATTTTATGTCTCACTCATTCACCACGTTTTTTTTCTCAAGCTGGCCCTACCACTTGTTCTGGCTAGTATTAGTATTAGTATTAGTGTTGGTGATGAGGATGAGGATGATATTCTTGCTCTTGTAGTTGTTAGTTGTTGTTGGTTGTTGTTGATGATAATGATGATGAAAAAACTAAAAAATATATGAAACAAACTGACTTTTGAATAAAATAATAGCAAATACGGAGGAAAATGAGGAAAAGAGTAAATCGGATCAGAAACGGGTAAAAGGGAACAAGAGAACAGGAAGAGAAGGAAGAGGAAAGAGGAAAAAACAACGTGGACGATTCAAGGAAAAAATCCCGGTTTGCTGTACTTTGGTGTATTTTGTATTTTGTACTTTGTACTTGGGATTTGGTATTTTGTATTTTGTATTTCGTATTTCGTATTGTGCTATGTGTTATGTTATGAAATAAAACGGTATGTTTTGACTTGGTGTGGATGTTGTGTGTTAGGGAAAATGTGTTTCAAGTGGTGAAATTTTCATAGCAGAGTCCCCTAGGCTTTGATTCTCTCTTGTGACTCTCTGGGAAAAACACTGAGAAAATCTTGTATGGTTTCTCCAGAGAGATCCTCTGTCTCGGTTTAGTTGGGAGGCGGGGAGAACTACATTTGCCAGCAAAAACTCCCCCGATTCATTCCATTCCCTCTCTTTCCTCTCTCTCTCTCTCTTTCTATGTATCTGTCGCTTTACCAGCTACCAGTGAGTCTATGTATCCCACATAGATAGAGAGACGACGTAGATCTCTACACACTACACACTACACACTAGATACTGCTTCCGTTCCCCCAAAACACTAGCTACCAGCAACACTACCACACACATGCACATACACACACATTCACTAAAGTATAATATGAAACCCGGGTTATGTATCTTGAATCTAGAACTGAGCAGAGAGTCTATCTCCCAATAACATTTTGCACACCAAAACTCACTTTACTTGCATATATCCACAAACTACGAAACTACACACTGTACACTGTACAGAGAGGACAACAGAAAAGAGAGATTGTGAAACAAAGGAATAAACGAGTAGGTCCAGCATCCAACATCCAACACTCGGACTCAAGACTCAAGATTAAACTTTCAAAGGAATAATATGTAAACTGAACACTAAAGTAAATTCAACTGGACACACTGGACAGACGATACAAAGTAGAAGATTGAATATTCAAAATTCTGAATTCAGAATTCAGACACATATGAAAAGAAACTCTGGGTCTCAATCTCTTACATTTTTCATCAGAAAATGCATCCATACATTTTGTATTCAGGGTTCAGGTAGACAGCTCACAGGTAGTCGAAGGAGGAAACTTGAACAATAGGGCTCGCCAAAATACCATAAGTTGGAGAAGTTTGAAGTCTTACCCCTTCATATCGTTCCTTTTGGTGTAGAAATCAACCTCTTAAAATATCGATCCATTCGGAGTAGGTTTAGAGGTCGACCAAGGTCACCAAAGTTAACATGGGGTTTAACATAGGATTTCCACCCAAAATCGGGCATGATGCTGGTGGGGAGAAATGGGGAGGAGGTAGAATTTTAAATAGTATGGGAATCAAGTCACCCTAGGCCACTAACAAACTGTGCCAAAGGACAAAGTTCTAAAAAAATTCCTTCCCGGTTTTTTCAGGGGTCGAAAAATTACAAAAATGCACAAAACCGGGTTTTCGGACCCTATAGAAAACCGGGAAGGAATTTTTTTAGAACTTTGTCCTTTGGCACATTTTGTTAGTGGCCTAGGGTGACTTGATTCCCATACTATTTAAAATTCTACCTCCTCCCCATTTCTCCCCACCAGCATCATTCCCGATTTTGGGTGGAAATCCTATGTTAAACCCCATGTTAACTTTGGTGACCTTGGTCGACCTCTAAACCTACTCCGAATGGATCGATATTTTAAGAGGTTGATTTCTACACC
>JABASP010003046.1:0-16069 GCA_019776565.1 Sminthurinus signatus | reverse complement strand
AGAGAGAAAGAGAGCGGACAACAACAAATAACAATAATAACAAAGGAACATGAGACGTGTGATAAAAAAAGTTAAGGGAGAGAGAAAATTGAGACAGGAAAATTTTGAGTTTCAATTTACAAATTTCCATGTCTAACTGTAAGAAAAGCAGATTCGTTGAGTGTTAATGTGTGATTGTCATTTGATAACATTCTTCGGGTTTGTTCGGTAACACTAGGAAACTTCGTGTGGTTTGATGTGTGATGACTTCATCCTCAAAGAGTTAAGAGTTAAGACTTGTGCATAATGCATAATGTATAACTGTCCTGTCCGCATCTCAAGTCTCAAAATATTTCTACTCGCTATTCTAAATTCTACACTCTACACTCTACATTCTGAAAAATGGATGTGTACACACAGAGGATTTGTATTTTGTATTTTGTATTATGTAAAAACATTCCATGAGTTGGATAAGAATATGATTATGATGTGTTATTATGACATGTTTTCAATTGTGCATCCTGATTATTTACATCCAATTTAGAGTGAGTTTTACAGTCGTATTATTATATATTATATTATTATTATTGTGTTATTATGGTGAGGATGATGATGATAAATGGAACACGTCCTATCTCACTCTTCTCACTCCATTCTTCACCTAATGACTTACTCCGTACTCTTCTCTTGTATCCACACAAATCATAAATCACCGAGGTTTCGCAAACTCTGTACAAATTATTCAGGGAAATAAATAAACAAATGTTCCTTCATTTCTTTTGTTTTGTTTTGTCCGTCCATTTTCATCTCAATTTTCCACTGTCTGGATTCTAACAACTAGAATCCAGCTGTTTGTTGTGTGTAAGTGTGTAATAATCAATAATGAGGATTGCGTCATCATCCGTAATCCATAATCCACAATCCACAATCCGTAGTATTTCAGCCTCCACAACAAACAAGCAATAAATATGTAATCAAGTAAAATATTAGAAGAAAATGAGCCTTTCTTGAAATCCAATTAGGTCGTCTTTATTTATTCTGATTACACAGTAGATTGTGGATTGTGGATTTCATGACCGTGGCATGAGGGTGCAGAAAATTAACTAGGTAGAATGTAGAATGTGAATGAAGCAAATCCTGCTCATCCCATGTGCAATGTACAATGTACAATGTAACTGGGTACAGGAGTTAAATATTAAATATATCTCAAACTAAATAATGTACAAGAAGTGATAAGAAATTGTTCGAGAATAGTCTAAAATATGCACATGACAACTGAAAATTTCCCTTTCATCTTTCATCATTTCTTGCTCTCGATTCTCGATACTCGATTCTCGATACTGGATACTGGATATTTAGTGCAAAGTACAGACTACAAACGGACCAAAATGACATTGTAATTGCGAATTGATGCGATTTTCTCAGTATGCGTTTGTAGTTATCAGTTTTCCATTTTCTGGGATCAAGTTGATAATGTCATGTCCGTTTTGGTTTCAATTTCAGTTCTCCTTGAACACGATATACCTCGTAATTTTGTACTTGTTGAATTATCAATTATCAGCATCTGAATTTTCCTTGTAACTCCTACCTACACAACACTCGATACTCGACATACGACCCATCAACAAAATCTACAATCAGGAGTCATCATCATTATCATCAGAGGAAAGACGATATTTGGTCTTCAATTTACTAATCACCCATCTTTTTTGTACTTGTTCCGCGGAACCCGAGTTGAAACTTCCAAATTCCAAATGAGCTAAAAATTTATACATTTCCGGGAAAATTGGGAAATTGCTACAGTGTGGAATCACATTTACAATGTGTGTATACTTCTTAAAATAACACGGAGGCTGAGTAACATAAAACATGTAGAATATAGAATATAGAACACTCTCGATTTTTCCATGCACTGCAAAATGACGTAATTACCAAATATACAGAATCTAGAGTTAATTTGATCTTTTATCTTTTATCCATGACTTTTGTGAGGAGGGGAAAGTGTGAATTTGGGATGGTTCTCATGTTCATGTTTCATGTACAAGATTGATGAGGTAGAGAGCGGAAAGTCGAAAGCCGAAAGCCGAAAGAGAAGGTTAATTACTCCAATCTTGAATCTCTTGTTCAGCCACGTAAATGGTCTGCATTTAGGAAATCTTACATTAAATTTAACTGGATTCGGAACTGTTCATGTCACTCTCACTCCTCACTGCTGACGTGACATGAGTTCTGTCACTTGAAATTATCAATAAATCCTAATGGACTTGACACGTAGACCTAGACGCTCTTTGTAGTTGGCACTCTTTGTGTTTATGTTTGTGTAGACCAGAGACTACACAAAACACAAAACACAAACTACAAATCGTAATAGGAAACGTGATGGCTGTGGATCTCCAGGAAGAAAAAATTCCAAATCATGTGATAATTTTTGATGGTGGTGGACGGAGAAGCCACATGAAACGTGATTTGGATTTGGATGTATTAGCAAACTAAACCAAAGTAAAGATGTGGTGTCCATTAAAACTGACATTTATTCTAGAGATTATAGAACATGTCTGCAAACTATCAACTATAAACATAAACAAATAAGGTATTTTTATAACTCTTGCAACAATTTCAGTTATTGATTGTTGCAAACAAATGATTTTGTTCAATAATAAATTTTCAATGCCGTTGACCATTGACCATTGGCCGTTCCTCCTCTCCTTTTCTTTATGAGTCATGAGTCATGATTCATGATAAAATCAAGTAAACATGTTAGGATTTAGATATATGAACCATAAAAATCCAATTCCAATTGTTGTTACTCATTACTCACAGGAATTGCTACTGCTCCTACTCAAAGAGCTTGCATTTTTATTTTTATTTGTATGTGAGCACCCATTTGTTTACTTGTATTTATTTACGGAAGTAACACATGAAACATAAATCAAACAGGATTTACATAATGACTTTTTTTTTTAGGTTTTTACATTTTACATTTTAGGTATTTTGTTTTATTTTTTATTTAAAAGTATTGTAAGATATTTTAGTGTTTCACATCTCAGATGTTGTGTTTATAGTTTGGAGTTTGGAGTTTGGAGTTTAGAGAGGTACACCTGCAACTCAGTGTGGAAGAAGGATGCGTAAATTCCATAACCTTCCCTCAATTCTCTCTCTCTCTCACTATAAACTATAAACTTACTCTATAAAATGGAAATAATACATAGTCCACAATATTCTAGAATGTGTTTATGGTTTATGACGACTTAAAATTACACGGAACACGAAAATAGGAACATGATGATAATAATAATAATCTATTTACTATTTGCTATATTTTATATTGTACATATTAAATTACCATACTTTTTCACATGTTGCAGATGAATGAACAAGTCAAGTTTAAATATTACAAGTTATCGTATTATTATTATATTTTAGATTCCTATCAAACTTCCTTATTGTTTTACAAAGGTACAAATTACTTGTAGTTTTTTATTTGTGTACAAATAGTTGAGCATTGAGTATTAGTTTGTTTGAGCTTTGACATTACGGATTTATGTCTTATAGTAAATAGTAAATTTTCAAAAAGTATTCAACATTAACTGTGCACAATGTAGAATGTGGAAAGACAGAAGAAGGCATGTATTTTGTATGTATTTTTTTTACCATGCATTTTGTTTCCGTCTTGAATGATCTGGATTTTTACATGTTATTTTATGTATAATAATATATTTTTGTGTTTTTTGACACTGATGTCCTGTTGACTGTTGTCTGTTGTAGGTTTACTTACAATTTATCATAATAATATATTCTCACTTTATGTGCTCCTTTTTGAAAAACAATTCTTGTGGATGTACTAAAAAAAGTGTAGCACGCGTGAGTAAAGTTTAAAGAAACCAACCAATAACTATTTACAATGGAAAATGGAATAATATACAAATTAACATTGTGTATTCTGTCCGTTTCTTGTATAATATAATGTATAAAATGTTGTAGAGCCTTTTCAAACTGTATCACAAAAAGTTGGTGACTTTCTGTCGAAAATCTATTTAAAGTTGAATGTATTTTTTTTCTTATTCGTTTAATGACTGTTGACTTGTGTATTCGTTCAATAACTGAATGAACTTATCCGAATTGTTGACTTTGGTCCTTTTCTAATGTTTCCAAGTCCGTGACTCGTTTTCCTTCTGTATTTTGAGTTTCAGCCTCTGCTTCTTTTTGATTTTGAGAGGAGGAGGATGGATACTGATTTGGATACTGGATTTTGTCATCGTGGATGGGAAGTGAAATGTGATCGTACTGTCTGAGTCCAGGACCAAATTCACTAGCAGCGTTTCCCTCTCCTCGAAGAATCCATTTGCTCGTCAACAATCCTTCCACTCCTACGGGACCCCGAGCGTGAATTCTACCTGTGGAAATTCCAACTTCCGCTCCGAGACCAAATCGATAGCCATCTGCGAATCGAGTTGAGGCATTGTGAAACACACATGCGGAATCCACTCGCTTTAGAAATTGAGTTGCTGTTTTGTCTACAGATTGAAATATAAAATAAAACATGAAAATTGATGAGAATTTATACTTGGACAGACATATTAACTTATGGACTGATTTTACAACTTTTCTCACCATTTTCAGTGATGATGGCGTCCGTGTGGGAGGATCCATAAGTATTTATATGCTCAATGGCTCCGAGGACATCCGGGACGATTTCGATGGTACAGGCCAATTTCCCATATTCCGTCCTCAAGGATTTGGCTAGAGGTGGACCAAATGTGAGTTCTTTTGAAAGAGCTCGACCCGAAAATATCTCAACCTGACAATTTTACACAGATTCAACAACATTAATCATCAGTCATCTTTTTTATCATTACAATTGAAGATTGAGCACAATTTTCAGTAAATCATTATTATTTATTATAGAATTGAGAATTGACTTGTAAATTGTTATCATGTGACTGAGTGTACTTTTTGTACTTACATTTTCTGATTTGAGAGTATCACAAAGTCTGGCGAAAAAGTTGCCTTTGCTCAAAAGTTGTCGATGGATTAGAATGGTCTCTACAGCATTGCACGCGGCTGGATAGCTGCATTTTGCATCTTTCACTGTGTCAAACAGGAAAAAAGAGGGATTTATTATTATTTATTATAATTATTATCACTGCATGTAATTATAGTTATTACTCATTAGCAGTACAATATACAATAGCTATAAATAAATTGCTTCACTACAAATTACAAATTACAAAAGTACACAACTCTGGTCTCTGGACATAAAAAATAGAAAATAGTAATGAAAATAGAAAATAGTCTGACTAAATGACATGCTCATTGATGATCGTTCATTGTGTTCTTGTCACTTGGACATTATCATATTTCACATGATAATACCAACAAAATTAACAAAACTCAATCTAAAACCTTTTTGTTCTCGTAGAATAAAGAATAAAGAATAATTGACATGAAAGGGAAAAAGGGAAAAAAGAGCAATCAAAACTCATGTTATTATTAATTATTATTATGCGATATGTTTAGAGTTGAGAGTTTACAACTTGGAATGTGGAATGTGACTCGAGACAGAAAAAAAGTTTGCACGTGAATCCAGAGAGCAGTGTTCATGAGTGCAGAATCTTTTATGACCAAAACGTGATTAGTGATTAGTGATTAGTCACCAGCTGTGATCTGTGTGATCAATCTTCAATCTTAAATCCTCATTCCGCATCCACGTCCAATATCTCACGTCGCACGTGCACTTTTATTTCACACCACACGATAAAATCTATTTATATGAATTATGAATGGAATAAGGAGCTTCTTTTTCAACTCTGGATTTACTCACAACTCACAGCTTTGATTTTTGATTTTCTGATCTACTACGCATTTGTCTTGCTCTGGACTCGTCTCGTCTCATCTCGAAGAATGAGAAGGGATTTTATATTTTATCATTTTCATTTAATTTATCCTCGTCTACCAATTCTGCTTACTCTTTGCATAACATGTGATTGACAGTACGAAAAAAAAACAAAGCTACAGCTAACAAAAAATATAATTTCAATGGCCATTTTCCATTTTGTTTTAGAGTAGAAAAAAATGGGTAATTATTATTATGATGAGGATTTTATTTTTATGGAAGGAACAAATGATTGTGAATGGAGGGAGAGTGGGAGTGTGACTAATAGAGCATAAAAAGATACCTATATGGAGAGCTTTGTCCAAGTCCGCATCAGTGTCCACATAGACGTGACAAATCCCTTCAGCATGTCCTAAAACGGGAACTCCTTGAGACTGAGCGATCACGGATTTGACCAGAGCGGAGGAACCTCTGGGAATTATCAAATCAACCATGCCCAAACTGATTATCTCTGCCGTGTCCTCTCTGGACGTCACCTACATTCATTCACATTCCACACAATTTGTTCCATTATTAACACATCACAAACACACGTGAAACATGAACAGTTGTGATTTTTGATGGTCATCCTCATTAAGAGAAGGAAAGTACAGGAATGAAAACAAGTGATAGTGGAAAAAGTAAATAGTAAACAAATAAAAGAAGACTCACCATTTGAATGGCAGTTTGAACTCCATGGGTGAGAAGAGCCTCCGTGACGAGGGACATGAGAGCATTATTCGTATTCACAGCCTCACTTCCTCCCTTCAGAACCAGTCCATTTCCGGATGCTATCGCCAAAGATGCAATCTAAACACGAGATTTACACCCACAACAAAACTTTGTTTACTCTTTATTGTTTATTGTTTACTCACTTCACTTCTTAATGGTTTATTTTGTTTTTAATTCTAATTTTGTTCTTAAACAAGAATCAAGAGTCGTATTTTGTATAATATAATTATATAATTTCGGATAGAAAACATCAAATTATGCGCGTTTGTTTTTAAATACAGGGATTTCCAATAGTTATTAAACAATGAAGCGTGATTTTATCTGTACTCGTCATTTCTTTTTTTGTTCATGAATGAAAAGACTTGTGAATAAACTGACAACTGACCTGAGGAAGGCAATCAGGACGAGCCTCGAAGATGACGAGGAGGAGTCCGATTGGAACTGTGACTTGCTCCAACTCCAAACCATTTGCCAACAAAGTTTTCTTTATGACTTTACCAAGAATGTTCACCGAGTCCTCGGACATTTGTTTCAGACCTGTCACAATTATTAATTATTAATCAATAGATTCAAATACTTGTTCATGTATTTTTATTTATTATGATTATGATTCATGGTGAAAATGCAATAAAAAAATCATTGAAAATGGGAACTGACCATCTGCAAGGCTTGCAATTTTAGCTTCTGTCAATTTCAGTCTTTCAGTTTCCGCATAACCCAACCCTTGGAGCTCTGCCTTTTCCAAATCCGCTTGGTTGGCACTCATAATATCCGCTTTTCTGGATAAAAGGAGTTCCCCAATGTTTTGGATGATGCTGGACCGCTGCTCTCCGGTCAAATTCAACAGTTGTCGACCACCCTCTTGAGCTGCGAGGAGCATGAAAATAGAAACAAAATACAAAAGGATTTTATAATAATTGCTCAAATTCCGAATCCTCCAAGTTGAGTTGAGTTGATCATTGATCATTGATGAATGATGAATGGTGATTGATGATTGAGGAAGGGACTGTACCGAGTTCAGCAATGTGTTCTGGAGTTTTGGTTCCTTGTGCATGAGTTGTGAACAGAGTTCCGGTGCGACGTCCGTTGATGACCGCGGCCAATTGTCCTTCTTTGGAGCCGTTACAAATGACGACGGAGATTCCATTGTTGAGTGCCCAAGTGGCTGCAGACACCTGTAAATAGGGATACTAAATTCAAGGAAGTATTTTTTTAATGTTAAATTGTACGCACTCAAAACTACTGCTAAAACTTCTCTCTCTCTCTTTTTACTCTCTTTCTTTGTCTTTGTGTCAGTCTGTGTTGTGTGTTGTGTACTTTGTACAATGTATCAAGTATCAAGTATCAAGTCATGGCCGTTTCCTTTTTTTGATGAACATGAATTTTTCATGCAGACATGCAACAATTAACAATTATATCATTGTTATCATTTAGTTGAGTTAGTGAGTCCTTCCTTCCTTCTCGTGTTTCTTCATCCTCCAGGTTTCCAGGTTTTTATCTCACGAAACTGGACATTTACTCTTCTTTTCTTTCTTTTTAAAATCACTACTAAGCATTTTTTTTTATTCTATGTTTTTTACTGTACTAATGTACTTAGTCTAATCTACTTACTAATTACTGTATTTACAACTAAGAAGCATTCCCGTTTCCCTAAAATGCAAATGCAGTCCATGTCTAATGTCATGATTCGCTAGTGTGAATACGTACCTTGGACTGCATCCCGCCGGATCCCACTGAGGATTTTGCGCCGTATCTCATCCCATCTGCATTTATTGTTGGACAGTAAGTGGTCATCAGTCGAGAGCCCTCCATATTTGGAGGGCCAGTGTAAACTCCTTCCACATCCGACATCAACACTGAAAATTCCCAATAATCCAAATCAAATCACAAATCACGGAATTCACATTTGATTAAAGAAGAAGAATTAAAAACCCTTGAGGCTTTTGGTATTTTGACTCGTACCCATCAAATCTGCCTGGATCTCAGCGGAGAGAAGTGCGGCCAATGAGTCATTGTCGTTCACAGTTATGTCACCTTCCAAAGCATCGTAAACTTGGGGTGGAGCTGCAACGGCATCATTTGTATTCACAATCGGTACGATATTCAAGGCTAAAAGTTCAGACATGGTTTCAAACAAATGTTTCCTCGTGTAGTCATCTGTAAAGTCCGCCTTTGTCACCAACACCTTTCAAAAAGTAGAATAAATGAGCCATTTGGATTTTGGATTTTAGTTTTATGGAAAATCACGGATTTATGTTTAAATAGTCATAATATTATACTTTATATTTTATATTTTAATAAGTAAATACCTGTGCAATTCTGACGCCATATTGCGCAAACATGGCTTCATAAAGTGACATGAGTCCAGATTGCCCGACTGCAGCAGCAGCTCTCGGTTCAAGGACAACTTTTTTACCCTATTTAAACATTTCAAAAATAGTCCAGTCAATTATTAGTTTTTTATATTAAAAAAATAAATAGCTATAGTTGTTGTTTGTTGTGCAAGTCATGATGAATCTTGAGGAAATTCCATACAATCAATAATAATAATAATATGTTGTGAGATATGAGCTTGTGCGTACGTGTAGAATGTTGAATACAGTTTTTGTTACATGTTTAACATTTTGTAATCTTCTCGATCCTCAATTTGATATTCAAATTGAATAGTAATAAAACTAATTGCTAATTGTGTTTGTGGACATGATGATATGCACATAAAACTTAATATATTATATCAGTATATTGTATGCATTGTAGGAATATTGATATTGGAAGCATGTGCATTGTTGTGGCCTAACAATGAGACATGCGATACACAAAGAAGATGAAGCATCTCTCTCTTATTCTTCTTCTTCTTCTTGTCTTTGCCATTGATCTTTACATTCAGTTTCAAGGATAATTTATAATATAGACAAATTATATTCAGTAGATCGTCGTAGTCGTACTTGGACAAAATGCAATGACGTATAAAGTGTAGAGAACACAGAATACAGAATACAGAACAAAACACTCTCTGCATAATTAAATTAAATTATTACTCACATTTAAACAAAGGCTAAGACATCCAAAATCATCCTCCTCCGAGCATTTCCCATTCTGTATCTAAAATCTAAAACGGTAATCAGTCTACAGTCTACAGACAGCCCGAAAAAGATTCAATCAAGTGATTGGAAATCCGTCCGTTTGTATTAAATTTTCTTGCATGAATAAAAAACTCAGAATGTGATAGGAAAGGAGATGGAGAATAAGTGAAATAAATAATAATAAATCCGTCCTGCACCATTTTGAATGACTTGTCCACTGTCTACATAATGTTGCGTTTTTTGCAGTCCGTATAGTTTTTTGTACGTCTTCTATTTGCACTGTCCATGTGTTGTCTACTTGTTACTTGAACATATGTACAGATATTTATGCATGGAGAGAGGTTGTGAAATGTCTCCGTGTCTCTAATAGACACGTGTATGCTAATTGCTAATTACTAATTATTGGTTCAACTCCTGCCAACACCAATGAAACAGAATGAGGATTTACCATCTGCATTTTGTGCGGATGAATGATGAATGATGAATGAACTGCGTAATGTAAAATATAATAATATAGAAATTAAAAGCTAATTTTATCTCTCATGTGTAACACGCCGTTTTGTGGAATGAGAATCTTGAGGATAACTTTTAAATCTGTTCAAGGTTCAAGTACATAAGTTTGAATTAATCTTACACCATTTTTTTATGATTTTTCAATCCGAATTGTCTGCGTGTTAAATAAGTATTGTGTTTAGCACAGTGACACTTGAGACTTGAGACTGACGTGAGACGGTGCTAAGTTTTATTTGGTATTTGGTATTTGGTAATTCTGCATTCTGATGGTGTTTGTCCAGTATCCAGTAGCCAGTGAAATTATCCAGTCATGACAAAACCATAAGAATAATAATAATAATAATGAATATTGTGTAGTATTTTAAAACTCTTCTATTTCGCCTGTAGGAATTTAGGGATCTGAGTCGAGAGTCGAGTTGTGTTAATTTTTCCATCAGAGCGTTAAAAATAAAAAAAAGTGATAATAATCATCATCTCAGTTTCAAAAGAGTCAGGAGTCAGGAGTGTAGAATAAATTGTGAATAAATAGAATAAATAATTTGCAGGATGAAACCTTGACTGCAGACTGTACAATACAGAGTTCGTAGAGTTCTATCCTAATCCTAATACACACATGTTTAATCTTTGTAGTTACCAAAGAAAGGATCAATATAATATATTATTATTATTATTGTACTCTCGTGTGCGTGTGTGAGTTGAACCTTTGTTGAATATTGCTTGATATTTAGTATTTGAGATTGGTTTGAGTCTCACTCACTCACGTCAGCAGTCAGCAGTTAGGAATGGGAAAGGAAGAGAAAACTCTTGTCCTATATCCAAAATCCAGTATGCACTGTACTTTTACCATGACCATTACCAAAAATATCCTTATTATTTACGTCAGTACAAACGCCAAACGCCACAACTCACAACTTGATAATCATGGACATGTTTAAAATTGAAATGGGAATGACGGGCGGAAAATTCCAGATTACTGGAGAATGGAGAATGGACAAGTAGACCAACGTACTTGCACTTTTACATTCTACATAACGTAGTTTCCTTAAATACACATGAATTATGAATATGGGACAAAAATATACATTTTACTGTGTCAGTTTATAGAAAGGATTCTCATTAAGGCATCAAATGAACTCCTTTTTGACTCTTGAATAATGAGTCATCAAGAGACTACATTTACAGACATTTTCAGGGCTTTCCAGAACTCTTATAAAATACACGAGTAACAACTCTTTTTGTCAATAGATATTCTGATTTTAAGAGTTTTGGAACTTGACAATTGACAATTTGATTCTGTATTACATGAGCCAGTCATCAGCAACTCGCATTAATTAGACAAGCTAATAATGAAAAAGCATTGCACTTTTGTTAACGTATGATGTAGAATGTAGAATGAGATGCGGGGTGTGGGTGTGGGTTTTTTAAATGATAAAAAGTTCTTACATTCCCGTGGACGTGTTCCTTCGAGTGGAGTGTTTGTCTCATGGACATTGACATGAGGAGTTCCTGTGCTAATTTTTGTTTTCCAAAGGCTACAGCTCCACTTGTCACCATAATCAATTCACGACCCGAATTCTGAAGTGTCGCCACCTAAACAAAACAAAAAAAACACCCATTTATCATCTGAAAAAAATCCCGAGTCTAAAATCAAGAATCTAGAATCTCGAGCATTTTTTAGATAGAGTTAAAAGTTAAATCCGCATGAAAAAATCAGTGATAAATAAAATTCAGCCACTTAAATGTAGTTACTTGAAGAAGAATAAATTAAAAGTCTCTAAATTTATAAAATATAAAATGGACTGCGGATTGTAGATTTATGTACTTTATCCTATTTATTTTATAAATCCAAATCCAGTCTTAGTCAAATATCGAATATCTGTAGTGAAATGAATGAAAAGAGATTAAAAGAGTAGATAATATTTGTAAAATAAACACATTTTGATTCTATTGTTTGTACTTTTTTGTTTTTGTTTGTCTATTTCTACTATCTTTTTTTTGTACAGAGGTTTTTGTACCTACTGTCCAAAGTTCTTTCATAATAATCAGTGCACTATTATTTATCAGTTTGTACATGTTAAACACGTGTGCAATTAATTGGCTAACCATTTTCACCATTCACTTCAAGTAGTTTTCCTGTTTTCCTATGAGCTATGAGTAAAGTCCAAAGTTAAAGGTCTGAGGACAAAACGACGACGTAAAACAACAACGTCCATTTTACATGTGTAGAAAGAGATATTTTGAATGAAAAACTGTGTGTGTGAGAAAAAGTTAAGATAGTACTCATTACTCGTATTATTATTCAAGTCCTAATTTCTATTTTCTATTGCTGTAGTGCAGAAAAAGATGAGATTAAATAAACTATAGTGATTATTATTGACGCTTTAAGACACTCGCTAAAAATACTTGAAAAACAAACAGGCTATAATATTTTACTCCGTTTTTATCATGTTTGCATTGAAAATTGTCTCGTGCTCAACACATGCTCAATGCTCAACAGTCCATTCTGAAATTGAATCTCATGCTAGCTACTGCTCTACACCAAATACTAAACATATCTATATAAACATATGTATAAAGTATAACGTGAGACGCTTCACATTTTTTTTCTGAGCACGTCATCAATTTTACTACCATTTAAAATTAAAACTAGGAAATAGTTGAACTTTGACTCTCTTTCCTTCAGCCTTTTGATTTATACTCTTTTTTTTTGTTTTAGTTTTTTCTTTTCAAATGTTCTAATCGTATCAAAAACAGGAAATAGATGAATGGGACAGAAATAATAATTGATTAGTATTTTGACCATTTACCTGTTCAATCAAAGATGCAACTCGTCCTAATGCCAAACCACAGTTGTCTTCACGTGTCAACACGGCACTCCCAACTTTGACGACGATCCTTCTCGCGGCAGAGAGTTGACTTCGAGAGGACACGGTGGATTTTTGACCATTTCCATTCCCCTGTTTCGGTGAAATGTAGTCCATTCTCGTGGTGGAACATGACAAATTTCTCCTGAAAGCCTATACAATTAAAATAACAATAATTATTGTACTTGTTAAATGAGAGCAATTATATAAATAAATAAATGTATTGAAAAGATATTGAGAACTATCACTAGTTTTTCACAACTCACCTGAGTCACACCCGTTGGAAATTTGAAGGATGACTGTGGCTTCCGGATCACGAATCGGGTATTTGGAATCACGGTTAAAATGTTTTTAGGAAAAATCATGTTGACTCTTTCTACACTGTAAACTTTTCAGTTTTCAGTCTTATTTTAATAATACGAGAACAATTTTATGTGATCAACCTAAATCCGATGATTATTACTAAATAAAAGCGATCCACGCTCACAACTCACAAAAAAAAGTCACAATCACACTTGAGCTTTTAAAATAGATTTGTAAGAGTAAAAAGTTAAACTACCCATGTGAATTTCTTCTTATTATTTATTATTTTATTAATCACAAATCACAAAGTTTATTATTTTTCTAAAATGTGGACTTGTATAATATAAAATCTCGCTCCGACTTGTGGGGTTCAAGTGTCAAGTGTCAAGTGGGATGTAATATTAAAAATTAGCACGTAATCCCAGTAAAATGGTAGGGAAGTAAATGAGAAAAGTCGGACTCGGATTGTTGGAGAGGGACAAGTGACAAGTGAGGAGAGAAGAGACAACCCGAGCGAGTGAGAGCGAGTGAGGACCAGAAAATTACTAGTGGAAACAAGTAAATAACAAATGTTAAATGTTAAATATAAAATGGATATTTATATGGATTTGTACCGTTTTGTTTGACTTGGTGAATGGTGAATGAGTGTCCCTCTCACTCTAATTCTAATCTCTCCTTAGGTACATAATATATTGTATTATACTGCATATTGTATATATTATATATGATAGAAAAAAGGATACAGCAGAAGGGCATTTACTATTTCCTCTTATTTACTTACGCATATATACATAATATGTACAAGTACATTTTTATGATATTTCTGTTGGAAATATACAGATTATATTTATAGATACAAGATATAAGACATTTTATATTATGGAATATGGAAAATGGAATATCGGACAACTCGTGCTTCTCATTTCTGACTCCTTAGCCAAAGGAGAAAATAAACAGTCCACTCATTTATTACTTATTATAGCGTCAAATCCAACACATGTGTTTGAAATAGCTAATGCACACAGTCCAATATCCAATATCCAATTTTCAGTACACTTTACACTTTACCCTTCCCAAACTCCACTTGTTTCTCTTATTATTATTGTATCAGGACTTCAGGACATTCAGTATTTAGCATCATGTTATCTTCACATAATTTATGTTCACCAATCACCAATCATCCAGAAATGTCCAAAGAGTCCAGTTTATTCTGCATGAAATGAGTGCATATTATTGTAAATTGTAACTAATTTAATTCGTACACATTTGAGATTTTTTCTTGACTTTTGACCTCTGTCGAATTTCTAATCAATAATCTATCCTTCCTTTTTTCTTTTTTTTTGTAAAAATTATAAATGAATGCCACAATTTCCCCTCTCAAATGGTGATTTGACCAATTCCCTCATTTAATTTCATCAAGAGTTTATTTATTATTTATTTAAAATAATTTTAGAGAATATACAGATTGATCCGTGTTTTCCTTAATCTTACACACGTTCACATTTCACATCGGTCTGTTTTTTATTGTGGTCATTTCAAGTTTCAAGTAGATAACACAAGAGAAGAGAAACGTGCTCTTTTATTTACAATATACATTTTGTAAATAGTTACTCTACTGTCTACTTGTTCATTAAATAATATAAATGTATAATTGCGTGTAAAGCTCGCCAGTGGGATTTGGAGTTATGGGATCGGGGCAATGGAAATCATCTTGACTTAGTCAATAGTCAACATACCGAATTCCTAATATTTATCACGTGCCCTTCCATTTTTTTCTCCTTCTCCCTTCTCCCGATATACAAAAATGACATGTGTCTCAAAAGTAAACAAATGTGCATGGAATTTTTTAAAAAACAAAGTTGAGATAGACTTAAAAAACACATATGGTAATTATGAATTATGATGAGAGGGAAGGAGCCAGGGGCCAGTCTCATGAACTGAAGGGGTGGAGAAAAAAGGATAAACAGAAATAGGCTTTGTAATTAACTGTCCACGTGAACAAAGTCAAAATTGTTTTCATGTTGTTTTTGGAACTAATGGCAAAAACTGGTGAATGGTTATGTTTGTGTTTATTTGTACGTTGTAAATTAGGATGAATGGGTGAAGAGGAATGTATTCTGCAGTCTTTGGTGTATATCCTCTATAAAATAGACCTAAAAAAGTGCACATTATTATTATTATTATAATATGCATACTGTACACAAAGTACAAAGGAATTTTTATACATAGGCACAAAAGGTCTACAATCCTACAAACAAAAGGTCACACAAAAATTGTCCAAAGTTCGTAGAGTCTTAATTTAATCTTCTTTTACCGCTCTCCTTTCCATTTTTGTGTGTGTCTTTTTAGGGAATTTTTTTTATTCCATCCCAAAAGCAGGAGTCTGGAAACTTTCCATAAAAATTTTCCGTTGGTCATCTGTACAAGGTCTACCACCTATAATCCATCCATTGTGCATTGTCTGATCCACAATCTGCAGTCTGTATAAAAGCACATGGGTAATTGAAATGCTACAGAGTGACAGAATTGTTTAGTATTTTATCTACTTTGCCTGTTTGTATTAAATACAGTGTGAAAATCCACACGTACCATGTACTATTTATTCTGCATAACCAAAACATACATGATTTCAACGGGAATAATTCCAACAAAACTCTTTTCTGAATGACTTGTGACTTGTGACAAAAGAAAAATTACTTCGTTCTTCCGTTTGAAATGCATAT
>JABASP010003045.1:0-16072 GCA_019776565.1 Sminthurinus signatus | reverse complement strand
CAAATGTGTAGGTGGTTTTTGTCCCACTAACTTAATTACTTCACTTCGTGAAGGGAACAAGAACAAAATAATCTTGAGATGCACAAATCGCCATGTACATGCATTTTTTGTTGCATCTCAAGAGTGTGGGAGGGAGAATTAACACGTAAAGTGTCACCATAAAATGTAAAATATTATAGAGGGGGAACTTTTCAGCTCGAGTCAACACTTACTTTGAGCAATGAAAAGGTCTGGAGAAAAGTTTCTTAAAAACTAAGAAAATTTGTATACGGTATATACATATGTACCTTTTAACATTGACAAGAATATTTGACAATTTCTACTGTACGAATATCAGACCATGTGAGTTGAAACTGCTTCTAAAAGTATGGGATAAACAGAGAAACAAACCTCTCACTTAAAACAAAGGGATTATAGAAAGAGACCCTTCACAAGCTGGTCAATGCTCGCTGACGGAAATGGTCAAGGGCATAGAAAAGTCCCTTACAAAAGGCAAACTTTGTTATACGTATGTACATTGCCTATACAAATGCGTACGAGGAAACTCTGTATATTGTACACAGAGCATTCAATTCAATGCTGAAACAGAATAATAATAAGAAGTAAAAGATCAATAATTATATACATCGTCTTTTATTTATTACACATTCATTAGTTTTGTGTTTTGTAATGTGTAATGTTTAGCGTCTCTCTAACATCCAACATTTTTCATTGTACAAAAGATGCAAAATGCAAACCTTTGGAGTTTGGAGACTGTGAGTTTTGCTACAAAATTTACTGCAAATAAAAGAATAAAAAACACTCAATTTTTTCTTTGCTAATCCAGCTTTGCAACTTTTTCATGTATTAATGAACCGTAAAGAGTAAAGACAGACATTTTGTCTTGAATCTTGAATCTTGAACCTTTGCACATCAGGATAAAAATTGAAAGTGAAAAATAATGCATTCAAGTTTACATTTTCCATTATCAATTACAAATTCATAATGTGCAACGCGGAAAACTTTGTAATCAGCAAGCAGTTCCATATCTTTTACTATGCTTTTTACTTTGTAAATCTACGCTGTAGATTTTACACACATTTTGCAGTTTGAAAACCAAACGTCATTGATTATTTTTTTTGGAATGATGATATTATTTAGTTTTTTATAATGAGCCATTTCTTTTTTTTCATACTGCCGTTTGCAAAGTTCAAAGTCGTTCAAGTATATTAATTTTTTACTGTGCAAAAAAACCAATCCAATCGCGTAATATACATTTATAAATAATGATTATTACTTCTATTATATGAATCCTTGATTCTTGATTCTTGGTACAAAGCGTAGTGAAATGGATTTACATGAATTCTTGATATTCTGGAATGACTTGATCTGTAATAATTGCATTGTGTAATCTACGAGCAGCATCAACATCAATTATCCAGAGCTGTATTATCCAGAATCCAGAATCAAGTATCCAGCATCCAGACCCTGTATATTGTATATTATTATTATTATTATTCTTATTATATTGATAGTTGTGCAACAATGAGGAGCATGAATAAAGCTTCATGAATAAAAAAAGGAGGTGATTATAACTTGTGTGTAGATTGTGGATTTGGATTTGGGAATTGGGAGTCACTCCTGCCCATTGCCCATACAATGCAATAATAATAGTAAGCCATAGACAACATGACATGTACAATGTGCTGGGTGCTGGATGTTGGATGCTGGATAAAAAGAAAATCCTTGACGGTCTCATGACCACTCTCGTTCAGGTTCAAGGATCTTTGTCCATTTGCCATTGGACTTGTCTCGTTTCTCCTTTTCACTTTCGTTTAGCATTTAGCAGGAGCTCCGTTTTCCTTGACGTGTACAGTGTACAGCGTACACAATATACAGATATTTTATACTGGCCACTAAACTCTGGACTCTGGATACTGGATAAAATGATACTTCATGGTTGTTGGTGATTTCATTGTCAGAGTATTTACTCCTTTTTTCATTTTCCCTCGTACAAATTCTAATTTTCTTGACTCTACTTTTCTCAAATGCTTGTTTGCTTCAAGTATCGAGTATCAAGTATTGAGTATTATTCAATGTTAAATGAGGATTGGGCTTTTGCTTTTGCGTTTGGTTCCTTTTTCTTTTTGGGGTTCTATTTTCTATTTTCGTTCAGTCACCTCCTAATGACTAACGATTATGCTCTGTCTTCTGTCTTTTGTGTTTTGTGTATCACGGTCGTAAGTACATTACTGCGCCAAAACACAACAAAACACAACATACCAAACTGAGTATTGCGTATTGAGCATTGAGTAAATGTTAGAGAATCCCTGCAAAATATTTATGCGTCTCCTCTACTCTAAATTCTAAATTCTCTTAATATCTCGTCCATAAACATAAAAACTGTCAAGTTCAAACGTCAAGTACCAAAGTCATCGACTGTTTCAATCCCAAAGGCAGTAGAAAAGGGTGTGTGTGATATTCCAAATTCTACCATACATAACTTTTCTACTGTCTTCCATGTATTCGTATCTATATTCACTCCACATTCTATGCTTTACATGAAATTTAGAGTGCATTGTTAGTATTTGGTATTCGAGTAAAAATGAAAGATTTTTCCATAAACTGTTTGTAATTTGTAATTTGGCATTTGCATGTAGAATGCTGTAGAATATAGAATACAGAAACTTGGCTGCTATACTTTTGATTGCAGAAAGTAAAACATAAAAAGAGAGCAAGGGCGAAGCATCGAGAATCAAAATGTGCATAATATTTTGCATATTTTAGTGCTATTGATTCTTAAAGTATTTGAAAGAGTCTTTTAAACAGTGCCAGCAAAATCATGCAGTTAAAATCTGGACATAAACTGACACTTTATATACAAAATAATTTACTTTGGAATTTAGATTTACTCCTTCTGAATTGGATATTAACTGTAATAATAATGAGTTCATAATACATAATGCATACAGATATCATGGATATTAGCAAGTATTTAAATTAAAATCAGATAAAATTGACGACAGCGGTAATTCATTAAGATTGGCTGTCATTTTTGCATAAATATTTGGTAGATTGTATTGGAGATTCCTAGGCCAAGTTTGAATATTGAATACTCATGAGTACTGAATATACTGAATACATTGAATGTTGAATGTGCATCAACATTTTTTGCATGAAATCTCTATTTATTTTTTTATCGAGAATCGAGATGGACGAGACTTGTCGTATTGAATATTGCTCGAGATTGTGGAGGATAGGACAGGGATAGAAACACACAGCTTCCATACATAATATTATTGCATATAACGAGGCAGACAAAAGACAAAAGAAAGGCAAAGGTAATAACCGCGTGTTGTCTGTTGTCTCAAAGTCAAAGTAGATGTATGTAGTATGTATATTCTAAATCCTGAATACATCCAGCAGATACGAGACACGATACCTTTACACATTTTTGTGTTTGATAAGTGGTGCAGTGTGTATTTAGGCTTTGGAATGAACATACCTATAAGTATACTCAATATAATAATACGAGTTGGGTTCACATGTAGATTTGAACTCTTTCTGTTCACCTTCACATCGATCTGTGGATTGTAAATTGTGGGTCCAGCCCAAATTCCAAACTCCAATTCTTTCTTTATTTTTTTGACTCCATGTAAATGTACTTTGGACAACCCTACACTATTTTTCTAGTTGGACATTAAGCATTACTCATGTACTTAATAACAGCAATATTACGTAACTATATATATACTAGTTTTTTTATATGTATGTACTGGATATAAAACATGAAATACGAATACTTGTACATTTTACAATCAATGGTCAATGACCAGACTTTTTTTACCCTAGTGTCATTGATAATAATGTGTATATTTAATGTGCTAAAAATCATCTTTGATTTCTCATCTTTAATAGCTGCCACCCAAATTCGCTTCAATGGAGAATGAAACTGTGCAGTTGTTAGTTAATTTAATTTAATGCTTATAATGTGTTAAACATTAAACACGAGACAATAATGATGGACGATGAGTTCATGCAAATAAAAGGGTAAATAAATACTTTACATGTCAACTTTTCTTGCGAATAATTAAAAATCTATGTTTATCAGTTATGGTCGTGAAAAGAAAATAGAAAATGCAGAGACACCAAAGAAATTCAATGTAAATAAACAATAAATGTGTACAAACCACAAATAATAAAAAGTAACAAATGAATAACATCATCCCAACTAATGATTTGATTAATCAATAAATGTATTTGATTTGGAGATCATGTTATTTCATGATTGCTTTTTACTCCTTACAGTATTCAACAGTCAGCTCAGCAGTGAATAGTGAATATTTATAAAAACTGTAAACATATGAAACAACTCACGGTCAGTTTGTTTTCTCACATCAAATCACAACACAATATAACGCAGCACATCACATCAGAAATCAGAATCTGTCTTTCGTCTTTCGCGTAAGTTTGCCTATATTGTTTTTTCTCAAGAAGATGAGAAGGAACGGAAAACGTGCAATTTTGGATAATTTACTTAGCACGTATTAAACACACATTACATGTTTTGTATTGGAGGTTTGTACAAATTCCCAGAACACAGAACACAAAACACAAATCTAACGAGCAACAAGATGACTAACTTTATTTGTGAATATTACGCAACAATTATTTGAATGTTTGTTCTTGGTCATTTTCTGCATCTCTTACTTTGTTTGAAAATATAATAGATAATAGATATGTGCCTCTGCTCTTCAATCTTGGAGAATCGAAACAGTGGACAGAGCGAGAGAACAAGAGTGGAAAGGAGAGACAGAGTTTTACATTTTACATTTTACATTTAAATAATAATATACTATGCGTACTTATGATTTTAATAGAGCGATTTGATTCAGTTTACTGCCAATTTAATAGTTTACACCAAACACCAAACAGCAAACAGATTATATTTTATATTGTCTTTTGTTAATTTATTAAATGATCAACATAATAATTTTTATAACATGGACAAATACTTTGAATGTTCATTTGCTACACATCACACATCCATCCAATTGGTTTGAGGGCAAGTGCGTGAGAGAACAATCACCATGTGATAGGTAAAAGGTAACAACAAGAACCACTGTAGTAACGTTAACGTTTAACAATGTTGTCGATGATCATTATGACGACGACGGTGATGGTGATGGTGATGATGATGGTAATGAGAAAAACGCACTCTACTCCTGTCTGTCCTACTGTCTGCACTCTCCACTCTGCACGTTTGAAAGCGAACACGAAAGATGAACGAGACGCTCTATATTATATTATTTTTATTATTATATTATGCATAATAATACTTACATGTATGCACCTATGTAAATTAGATATATTTACATGTGCAATTATGATCATATTGCACATTGAAAACTGCACACCTTTCCATTCAGCTTTATTTTTGTATTTTGATAATGTGTCTTTACCATACACACAAGACACAAGTAATTACACTCATGAAGAAAGAATTATTTGGTAGTATTTTTATTCTTATAAAAAAAACAAAATTAAAAGGGAATAAACTAGAAAACATGAATTTATCACATATTTTATCGTCCACAGATAGTTTAATGTGTAATTATTTTTGTAAATTGAAAAGCAGTTCACCAATTTGTGTGTTTACATTTTTTTTGTTGCATCGATAATCGAGTTTTCTTAGACCGTAGTAAATAGCATTATATTATTACCTACAGGTTACATGTACAGTGCAGAAAGTAGAGAGTAATTTTATTTATGAGCCCATTTTATTATATTATGTACAATGTACAAAGTATGCACAGCAGATATGACAAAATCTATCATGTATTTTGTTCAGTGCAAATGCATTTCTAATGTGGAGTTTTGACATTGCATATGTTGTACTTTTATACGAAAACTCATCGAGAATCGAGACTCTAGGCTGTAGACTGTAGACTTGAGATTTGAGATTTGTGGCTACGAGTGAAATCCCAATCCAAGCAAAGTGAATTTTGGTGGAGAACTAAACACATTTGGTATTTGGTATTTGGTAATCAATTAAATGATGTTGTTGCTCCTGGCTTCTAACTTGTAACTTTTAACATGAAATTCTCAAGTTTTACACTTCGTACTTTGTACACTATATAAACTGTAGTGACTTGCAAATGAATCAAGGAGTAAACGGTAAACGGTAAATGGTGCAGCATAAATTGGAAATTATCTCAAGACTCAAGTCTCAAGAGTTGTGTTTTTTTCTTCTGATGGATGGATCTGACATGACAATGTGTGTAAAGTGTAAAGAGTAAGCTGACACTGACAGTCACTCCTACGACTCATATGTACCTACAATATGAATATGAATAAAGAATAAGATGCAAAACAACAAAAAACAAAACACAAGTAGACCACACCAAAAACCATAGAAAATATCTACTTACTCTGGTTATTGGTTGTTGGTTGAGGTAATTAAGATAAAATTGAAACAGGAGTATAAAGTATAATACATCATGCATCACATGAAAAACGAAGGATTTAGAATGTAAAATGTGCTCCTATGAAACTGTGTGATGGAATTGGAATGAATAAGTAGTGGTGGTGTTTAAGATTATTATGATGATACTTTGAATTTTGAGCATTTTGAATACATTTTGAACACTATTTCAAATTGTAGAAAGATACTTTTACTTCCATTTTCCTATGCTTTTTTATTGCATATTGAATATGTTGTATAAAAGTACAAAATATTTTCCAAACTTTTGGTTTTTTGCTCGCTCGCCTCCATCTTCCACCTTCCACCACTATTCGTAATTTGTAATTCGTATCGTACTTTGCACTTTATACCACAAACTTGTTTTCATTTTTCATTTCACACTTGTATCAAAAAATGCAAAGAGGAAGTGCATGTACTGCATGTCCTGAGTCTTGACTCTTAACTCTTGAGCCAAGAAGATTTTAGTTTTTTTACTTTCATGTTCATTGCAGAAGAGAGTTTAACTTAACATGCAAAACATTGAATAAGTTTAGTTGAGACTCTAGTTGAGTTGAGTTCCGACTTGAGACTTGAGATTTGAGACTCGAGACTCGAGACATCAGACAAAGAGCAAAGTCCTGAAAATCAAGTCCAAGTTCAAGTCATGAAAATATTTGGTGTTTGGTATTTGGTTGATGGTTCATAGAAGATACACATAAGACAGCATCAAGATTGACAAGAAAATAAGCGGCAAGAGGCGAGAGGCACAAAATCAAAGTTGCAGACTAATGAACCCAAACAACAATAAAATATTATTATATCAGATACATTAACAAGTACAAAGTACAAGCTATAGCCTTTAGATAGTTCAAAGTAATACAAACTAATACTAGGTGTAAGTATTAAGTACATCCTAATACAAAATACGCCACAAACTCACTCTCACTCTCGCTCATACTACCACCTTGTTTGTTTACAATTTTATATAAAATCTGGTCAATTCCAATTTTTGGATACATTGTAAATTGTAAATCCGAGACCAATGACCAATGACTGACATTGAAAATGATCAAGGATTGAACCTTTACCTCTTATTCCCGGTCACTTGTGACTTGTGACTTGGCCTAAACATTAACTAGTTATGAACTATGAATCATGAATCATGACCGAATTCAAGGGGAGCTCAAAATCCAAAATCCAGGATTCCTTCGTAATTCGTAATGAGAATGTAAGAATAAGTATTTGTCATGCGATATCCATCATCCATCAACTATAAACTATATCAACTGAAGGACCAAGGCCATCTACAGTCTACAGTGTACCTATTTTCCTATTTTCAACAACCTTTTTACAATAATTATAACATTTTCCTTGTTGACCATAATCCAGAATCCAGAACCCAGAATGTCACATACAATGTGAAGGTTGTTCAAACCTCAAAACTCAAAACTGATGACAATCCTAAAAGATTCATGAACCCAAAAACCTAAAAGGACATTTCACATTTCAAAGCGTCCCATGTCTCAAGTCCCATAGTATTTATAAAACACTTATGCATTTTAGTTTAGCTCTCCTGCCCTCATAAACTATTTTAGTGAGTCAAAAAATTGACAACAAAGTTACCTAAAGGGTCAAACTGACAAACTTGTGAGTAGTTTTCAACTTGTTATGAGACATTTGTCATTTCTTTATCTGTAACCTGTAACAAATGACAACGACTCCATACCATCTTAAATAATATTATTATTATTATGTATTATTGGAATTTGTTTGTTGAAGGAACTTTTCTTACCTCTGTCTCAGAATGAAAATGAAAACGAAAGTGCGAGGGTGCGTGTAACATTCAAAAGAGGGAGTACGACAATATGCATACACAATACACAACTACCTGTAAATATTATGTATTTAAGTCTGCAGCTTTGTACTTTGTACAATCTACCTTTTTGTCTTGTGTCTTGTGAGACTACCAAGAAGCCTTGATGAGAAAAACCCTGTAAAGTGTACAGTGTACATTGTAGATTGTATAGGTACGCACACAAATATGAATATGAATATGAGTGAACTCAGGGGAAAAACAATATTATGCATGATATTATATTATGTTGACTGGCTGATGTTGGATGTGTGAATTTTGCGCTTGCCGTTTTTATTTATGTTTAACAGCTGTCATAATATATTTTTTTATGATATGTGTCTTTCATATTATTTTATTGTGCTTATTTCTTTATTTATTGTGTGTATTTAGCATAAACCTGTTACTTGTTAAATATGCTACATGTTATATGATAGACTTTGGTAGTTAATAAAACAAGGAGCTAATTAAATCCTCACGGACTTTGGAATTTGGAATTTGAAATTTTACTACAACTGAACGGTGTCTGTGCACACGGCACAATACACAATACACAATAGGCTGTGAGCTTTTTGTATAGTGTGCTTAATATAGTGTTGTTGCATAATATCCTTATTTTTTATTTATCTAACTGTTCCCCGTTATATAAAAAATGCTGCATTTACTTCGTATGCCTAATGCCTACGTCTTGAAATCGTTTTCCTGTTCATAAAAAAATAAAGTACGATATACTATTATTAGAATTTTTTACTACTATCTATTTACCTTTTACCACCAAAGAACCAATGTTTTGTTTGTTTTGCTTTTGCCATTTTCATTCTTATTATAATTACTCATTTCACTTGATTTATAATCCTTCATTCAAGTTCAAAGAATCATACTTTTCTTACCTATTCTCATTACGAATTATATTATTAATTGTATAATCCTTTTTTGTCTTTTGTATTTTGTTGACAAAAATTCATGGTCGAGGGTAGAAAATACAGAAAATGAATCTCACATTAGGGATTAGAAATTTATTCGTTGGATCAAATTCCAATGGACCTATTCTTTCATGCCTAAGTTATCCCACGAGACAGAGATACCGAAAATGGCAAAATAAGATAGGGAAAAGTTGTAACACTCATTCTGTTAAGCACTGCAATTTCTTTTCAATGCTATTGTTTGTATTTTGTATAATTGTTCTAGCTAGGTGTAAAATGGGTACCAATATACAAAAACAACAAACTCATAGAGTATTACATTAAATATAGATCTGATAAGACAAAACAAGCCAAACAAAAACAGTATGATGGCAAACAAAGGGAAGAATTCAGCACTGAAATTAAATTTTATTGTTCATCACTTTCAGTTCTGGAAGGAGTATTTAATTTGGGGAATTCATTAATTTTATATCCATCTCAAATTATCCGTATATGTTGAAAAGTAGAATATAGAAAATAGGCAGATATTTGAAAAACATCAAGAATGCAAAATTTTGTTAGGTGCATTCGTGTGATTTTTGAATCATTAGGATTGAATCATGTAGATAGCTCCAATCTCCATTAAAAGGTTCAACTGTACACTGCACATTGTACACACGGGATGAACTAGTTTTTCATGGAAACTTGTTTACATTAAAAATGTTTATTGGTGTGTGGCAAAAACTATAACATGTAAAAAGATACAAAGTTGTACCATAAAGTTTAAAAGGTAATAAAAATAGTAAGTAACTCCAATTTGTCACGTGAGTGAATAATGAATTTGGAATCTCGTGTCTTGTGCTCATGATTGATTGTCTTTGACTCTTCACTCTTCTTGACACTGTCAGTCTGCTGTCATATATGCGAGTGTTGGCCATTGAGTATTGACTGCTGAGTAATGAGTAATGAATTTAAAAGTGCTCCAATTCCAATTCTGCATCTGAATCTTTGAATTGATGAGATAAATGTTGAGAATTGAGACAGTATCCATTCATAAAGCATATTTATAGGTCAATTAGTTGACAATCTCCGGGCTGTGTAAGCCATTATGTAAATTACTTGGTATATTTTTGCATATATTTCAGCAATAATGTTTACTTCTACTCCTCACATACATGAATTACATATTACATACAATACACCGATTACCGATACAAAGTATACAAAGTACTGTTTTGTCTTTCATTTATTTTGTTGTGATTCATTCATGCATTGCAAATAGAATACTTGGCTTTTTTAATTCATTTAAAGTTGGTGTACGCAGTACACAGTACACAGAGCTGCACATTGTACATAACTAAAAATAAAACATGGTGTATTTTGAACTGTATACTGTACACTGTTGACTGTACGCTTTAATTGCAGACTAAATGTAATGTTTATGTGTAAATTGTAAGTTGTGTAAAAATGTTTTGTGTACTTGAATTATCTCATTAACATCAAGTTCAGTTCATGTTCACGTTAACGTAATAAATGGATCTGCTTGTAACTTGTAGCTTGTAATTCGGTTCTCTTATTTTTGTTATGTTTGGATTTCGACACATTTTTTTGACTTTGACTTAAATTTTAAAACGGATGCACAACACCTTGATTATATAATGAGCAACGAGTATAATACTAATGTAAACAACTTAATATGTTATTCATCTGCATTCTGTATTCTATATTCTATATTTTGTATACATGAATTCGACACTTGAAAGTCTCTAACATTTAGCTTCTAGCCTTTAGCTTTTCTCGCATCTCGAAACTAGAAACTCCAAGCTCAAAACTCAAAACTCAAAATTCAACACTCCATATTCAAAATGTAGATAAAGTATTCATGGTTGTGCTCGGAAAAGTTGGAACAGTAGCATATTTCCATCACTTGAACCTCTTCTAATACTCAATGTATGACTTATTAGTTCAATCTATTATTCCTAAATCCTCTTCATGTTCATCTCCTTTGTAATACTTTATACATAATACATGTAGTCTGAAATGTATAAAGTATTATAGATACCAGCTTGAGACAACCAAGTCAAGTCTCTACCTATTCAAAATGAATGAGGAACAAACAAACAAAAGTGAGCTTTTCTATACTTATGCATAATTGTAGAATGTAGAATGCAGATTGTAGACTGCAGACAGTGGACATTACGTAATACATAAAGAGAAGAGATATTATTAATTACTATGCATAAATATAATATATAATATAATATGGAGTATATGTAGTTGTAACACATCTTAACATCTCTCTGTACTCTGTATAGGTAATATCTCTTGTATCTTGATGGTTATTATCTTGTGCAGACGACAATGTGTGCGATGAAACTGTGTGTGTGTATCAATGTATGAATTTTAACCTTCACAGGTACACATTATGTATTACATATATAGTATCGTAGATGCATATTCAATGTACATTGTACATTGTACATGCAAGCATAATATATTGATGCATGAGAAAATCAGGATTATTATTATGCATGTACAATGTACATTTACTTATATTGCATATAATACAACTTATATGCAAAGTTGTCATGTAGTGGATAGCTTCTTGTTCATCCTCCATATGTTTGGACTTGGACTTGGATTTCAGAGAGAACTATTTTGGTCTAAATACAGAATACAGAATACGGGAGAGATAGGGATAGGACTTGTGACTTTTGTGAGAGAGTATTAGTGGAAGTAGAGAAATTTCAAGAAGCACAAACACACACACAAACTTTGCCAAGAGACAGACATTTCGTTGACATTATTATTATTACAAGATGTGATAATTAGCTTCTAAACACTGTACACTGTACATTGTGCACTGTGTTCTATATTGTGTACTTACGGAACGCTGTACGCACTTTGTCTTAGAATAGGTTACTTATATCAGACAGGACATAATATATAGTCACACAAAATTACGTAACATGTCCCAGCTCACAGCTCCCAACTCCCAACACATTGTACGTTGAACGTTGAACGTTGTACATGGTATCTTCAAAATGTTAAAATGTTACTGTCCTCCTCCACCTACTCTTTCTCCTCCTCCTCCTCCTTTTCTCGCCAACTAAAACTTTAATACTTATACTAATAATGTTACCTCCGTTTAGTTCGTTACACATAACACATAACACGTAATAATGTGCATGAGTTTGAGGAATATTATATTCAGCAGTAAACTCTGGATTCTAAACTGTAACGTGTATCTACTATTTACATGTACTATGTAGGTGCTATCAGCCGCATGTGTACCATCTAAATACTCCATTTGACTAATAATAGGGGAGAAGAGAAAAGTTACTACTTTAACTTTAAGTATTTACAAATATACTCAAACTACAAAGTTTGCAGACATGACACTTCAAGTGATAGTTAACAGTGTAGAATGTAGAATGTAGAGTAAAGTATGTGTCCATACTAGTACATAATACAAGAGATAACATGCAGTAGAAGTAAAGTGGGAAGCTAAATAAGTCTCCATGCTGTAGTCAATAATAAGAGAGCTCCACAAATCCAATCCTGTTCGGTTCTGTTTTGTTCCAGGAAGCTCTCAATATATTCATCTGTCGTAGTTGCATTCGTATTCCTATTCGTATTCCTTCACACTATTTGGTGAGAGAGTGAGTGTTTGACTCCCTAGAAGATTATTATACGGTTTTAAGTTTAAAGTACATATTATAGAGGGAAAAGAACAAAAAGATACATAATATGCATGGGAAAGCATAAAAAGGGGCCCAGAGAGATCAGTTTACACTTTACACTCTAAACTCGAAACATTGTACATTGTACATTGTACACTGTACTTTGGACGACAATTCTCAAGTTTTCCACCACTTAAAACATTCAACACTTAATGAATGTCACCAAAATATGTACCATGTATTGTACATAAATTGAGGATGGAGAGTAAATTTTTGGTTGCATCTTCTTTTTCTTCTCTTCTACATTGAAATTTGGGGAAAATGTAGGTTACTAATAAAAAAAATAGAGAAAGACTAAAATAGACAATAGATGATAGATTCTTTTTTTCAAATACGGAAAGCAAGATCATAGTACAAATAAAGTTATTTTAAAGAAGAAGTATATAAAGAATGAATCAATAAATAAGAAATTCAATAACAGGAGTACAAAAAGAACCATGAAAAAATGAAAATGAAAACTAATGAGTGAAGAAACAGATTCGGTATTGGAAATGGAATGTTGTAATTGGACTCAACAATATGAAATATAAATGTAAGTACAATGTACAAAGTACATGCATATTTTGTACCATTATGATTTAATGAGATATTAAATATTAACTCTGTGTACATGACCCTAAAAAACATGAAATACTTTGTATAGGATCATTCATTCATGAAATTTGAGAATACACACACACACAGTTTATGGTACATACTTCTACATGTACAATGTACATTGTAATATATGCTAATTTTACACGCTACGTAATAAGTAATAGAAGATGGTTAATAAATAGATACAAAGTAGAAACAGTCCTACACACTACATTTGTCATTATATTTCCATTTGATACTTTTGAAGGTCCTCTTGAGAAAAAAAAAGAAAGACCAAATTATTATTGATTATTCATATTATTTATCATTTGTACATGTGTATACAATTTTTACTAATTTCAAAGTCAATAGTCAATAGTCAATAATATACTGAGCATAGTTTGAATTGTATTATCACAGTATGTATAATAATAAAGATGAAAATGTAATTTATTTTTAATACGGCATATTATGATAAAAAACTTGAATGTCATTTTTTTGTATTGTCAAAAATAAAACTAGGAAGAAAAATAATCATGTTTTCAAATTTCGGAATACAAGTTTATTTTCCTAAAATGAAAATCATGTAAAATTCTGTATTTAAAATATAGTCAATATCAATTAAACATAGCCAATGTTTTGAAAACTTTAACCAAATGTATGGAAGCAAACTGAAGAGGGGTATTTTTCAGTGTTGAGTCTCAGCTGTGCTCTGTCTCAAGTCTCAAGTCTCAACTAAATACTACGTGCCACGATGTACTATGTATCTACAAAGAAAGTGAAAAGCTTGATTCTATGCTTGCTTACATTCAGTATTCAGTATATACTTTGGTCTGTGCAGCTTACACACACTACATAAAATATTCTGTGCCTGCATGTCTAGTTCTATAGTGTAGAAGCACTCTTGATTTCATTCTCTGTGTCGTTTCTCGTGTTTCGTTCCTCGTCCTTACTTCGTCCACTTTAGTCAACATCGAGGAAGTGTTGGATAAACATGCACTTTTCTTTGCTCCGGCAAAATTTTTCATTCCTTTCCCTCTCGTTCAGGTAAATACAAAACAATACAATATTATACAATACATACACATTGTAAATTTGGGATTTAATACAATCATCATTATTCACATGTGAATTTTATTTCCAATTTTTAAGTAATAATAATATAATTACAATTATTATTTATTATCATTATCATTATCAGGTCTTGACAATAATATTCCAAAGCTGAGCTGAGCTGAGAAAGCTAAAAACAAAAAAAAAACCATCGTTTTTTTTTCTTTGTGCTCGAATCGAGTTTGAAAATAAGCGGAAGAAATTGTCAGTTTTATTGAAAATCAAAATCAGAAATTAATTGAACAATTTAATTTTAATTAATTAATTAAAAAACAAACAAACAACAAATTGTGGAGTGTGATAATGTGTTATAAAAGTGCATCGATCAATAAATAACAAAATAATTTCAGTGGAAAGACCAAATTATATCAGAATCAAAATTAATCATAAAAAATCAACTTTATTTGTAAAAAACAAGACTAAACACAAATTCCAAACAGGGAGAAATATATTAATAATTAATACTAATTAACTTTTTAATCTTAATAATAATAATTTACAAGTGATTTTAATTGTGTCAGTTGATCATAATAATACTAATATTATTATTACTACTACTATTTGTGCAGATTGTTGTAAGTATAAAGTATAACAATTTCGTTTTTGATCATACATAATTCATCTTATAAAAGAATGTTGTGGTCACTTAATAATTGAACAAGTTTAAAGTTGAATAGAAGTCAAGTCACATTTATCAAAAGTTTGAATAAAACTATTAAGAACAGTTTAGGATTTTGCACACATGATACATGATAAAAAAACAAAATATATTAACAATATTAATTGAAACTAATTCGGCGGCTCTTTAACTTCTTTTTTTTTTTGAGTGTTCTCTATAGAGTCCAGAGTGTGAATTGATATTAAAAGCAAAAAAGCAAAACTGTTTTATTATATAAATAAGTAATATTATTATTATTATACTATCACGACAAAAAGGACAAGTGAAAAATTAAAAGGATACAGTAAAAAAGAAGAAGCAAAAGAAAACAGAGCATCATATATATAATATACTGGATACCGGACAAAACCGCAGTTTCAACTCTATTTTTTACTTACTTGTATCACTACTACAAGTTCCCATTTAACAAACAGTTCACCATTTACCGGCATCTTTTACGGTGAGAAGAAACATAAATAATTATATGTATTTAACGTGTCTGTCTGTCTGTCTGTTTGTGTGTGTGTGTGTGTGTATGTCAGACTGTGTTTTTGTGTAGAATATATGTATTATGGAGAATGGAGAGAATTTGAAGATTTAAAATTGGATGGATGGACTTGCTTCTTGTATCTTCTTCTTCTGTTTCCTTTTCTCTCTTTTTTTTTCTCTATTCTGGTTTGTGTCTATGAACCAGTAACACAGAAATCTGTCTCGTATAATACAGAGATCAGATCAAGAACCGTTCTTCTTATATTCTTCTTGTTACCCGGTACAAACTCTCACTGC
>JABASP010003044.1:0-16077 GCA_019776565.1 Sminthurinus signatus | reverse complement strand
TACATTACAAATAGTAAATAGTATAATAATATACAGTAATTTCTGGATTCTTAAATTCTTGATATATTTTTACTTTTACTTACAGATTGTTGTTATCCACGACCACCACCAAGTCCTTGTCTGAGGTTGTCGATGATGTTGAATATGTTTATGAGGATTTGGTGATCTATTATTATTGTTATTTTCAGACCTGGATCCATGTCCACGATGACAAGGAGAAGAGGGACTCAGAGCCCAGGCATGATTACAACTAGAAATGCGGTCGTCAAATACAGTTCCTGGACCACAATCAAAATCATATCGAGTATAGGAAACTCCATTTGAGACACAACGGAGGAATTTTGTACAGTCTGCTGGATTTGCTTGGTATCCTTCCCTTTGACATCCATTTAAATTGGGCTTCTCCTTTGTCCATTTATTCCAGTCGTCATTCTCGTCCATTTCTTTGTTATAAATAAATACAAAAATTGGTATAATGATTAGCCCTCATCTTACTACTGCTATTACTATCTTTGTACTTGGAATTCCGAAGCATGGGAATAAAATATAAAAACGGCTTTGAAGACTTACCATTTTCAGATTGGTCGTAATCACCCTCTACTTTCCATAATGTACCCTCACAGATGAAAATTAGAGAAAGGAGGAAAACTACTTGTAAAAACGTCTCTTTCATTTTTTCTACCTTGGTTTAACTTGTACAAAAGAAAGATGTAAATATTCTAAAAATAATATGTTTGTAGTTTGTAATAAATTAACTTTAAAAATAATATCTCACGAAATTCGAGAAAAAAAATTAAGTAGCAAATTATACGATAATCCAGTTCAAGTTTTATAATATACTTTCAACTCCTTGACTTTGTTTGATATGAAGAAGGTGGATAGAAAACTCAAGTATTTATACTAGACTCAAATCTTATTTATTTTGAATAGTTATTATTTTTATATTAGTTGACAACAACAGACGGATGTTTATCATTTTAATTTTGTTTTCATATGCGTCTCTTTTTTATTTTTATTTTCTATTTTTATGTACATGAATAATTGACATTGACGTCCACAACGTCCAGCCTTCTTCACTTGACTTCTTGTCATTGACCTTTACAAAAGATTGAATATTTTACGTATGCACAATATAAAACTGTGAGAGAGAAAAAAAACTGTGTGTGAATGAGAATGAGACGGATCGCTAAAATATATATATTTATTTCCATGTAAAGTTGACTTTTTGATTGGAAATAATAATTATGAGTATCATTTGTTATTATTGATAACTAGAATCAAAACACTTAATTAAAACAGAGTATGGAATTATTTTTTGACGTGTGCAGACGTGATGAACGTCACAAACAAAGTTTCAGGGGAAAAATAGAAACCGACGGTGTGTGTCTGGTTGACGTAATTACATCTTTTTGCATATATATGTATACGACATACGACAACAACGATTTTCGTCTCTATTTGTGGAGTGTGGTATTTTGAAGGAGAGAGTCTGACATTGGCCATGGATAAGCTTTTATCAATATTCTTCCTGTTTACTTGAGCAATGACACACTGACATTTGACCTATGTATGCTCGTCATCAGTCGAGATCCAAGCTTATTTTTTTTACTCTATAAAAAATATTATATCTTCTTTCATTTAGCATTTAACTAGCACATGGAATTCATAAATGATATATTATACGTCTTTGATATATATATTTTCTATAGACAACGCAAATGAATCAAATAAATTAAATATACAGAGATAAATTCTAAAGATAAATCATGTACAAAGTTCGTTTACTTTTATTCTATAAAATATGTCTGACTTTATTTCATGCTAAATATTTTAAATATTATTTTTTAATATAATATTCAATAGCTATATATTTTAGATTTTAGTAGTACTTATTATTAATTTTAAATTTTGTTGTAGTCTCATAGTAATGGTAACTATAAGCATAATTTTATCATTATTCTACAAGTAATCTGATTTTTACATAATTTCAGACTTTCGTTTTTACACTATACATAATACAAAAAATAGGAAACAAATTACACAATTATTATTATTTATTATTAACACAAAATTCCACTTAACTTATTAGTCCAGTCTATTTTGTTTGTTCAAGCACTTTTTACTAGCTAAATGATAATCGAGGCTTTTTTTGCAGGTAAAGACTTTGTTACAATTTGTACATGGAAATTTCAGAGCTCCAGTATGAATATTTTCATGTCTTAACATGTTTTGCCTTTGATTAAATTCACGATTACAATAGGAACAAAACCAGGATTTTAATTTTGTGTGAATGTTCATATGACGATTCAAGAAACAAACCCATTTTTTACAAATTTTACACTCCCCACTATTCGGATGGTTTCTAGACTTATTTTTCTGGGATTTGATGAGTTTAGTATTTTTATGAGGAATGATTGTTGACTTTTTTATTACATCAGGTTTCTTAGGAACTAGATTGTTTTTATGAGGACTTGATGATGATTGTAAAGATGACGATGATGATGAATTTTTTGACTTAGATTTTGTTGTAGAATGGGATTTTAGTTCATGTTCAATCAGGTCTCTTTCTTCAGGGAAATTATAATCACAATAAGAACATGGAAATGGCATTGGTCCCGTATGTGTTAAAATCTGATGATTTTCCATTTCCTCTTTCAAAGCAAATAGTTGGTCACAGTAGACACATTTATGAAATAGTTGATTCATGTGTACACGTAGATGTTTGTCTAACATGATGGATTGACTATAAGTTGCTGGACAATAAGTACATTTAAATTTATCTGTTGTTGTTAGTTTCTTCATGGTAGTATTATTATTAGTAGTTATTTTATTAAACGAATTTTGTTTCTTCTTTGTGTTTATCTTCAACATGTTTTTGTCAGACGAATTTTAAATTATTGTAGATCAAGCACAGTCTAAATTAATACACAGAAAAATATTATTATAATTCATTATCATTTTACTATCGAAGGATTATTTTTTAAAAAAATAGAAAAATAATTTATAATAGATTAGTTTTAAATTTTACTTACCAAATGTTATCCAATTTATTATAATACACTTTTGAAGAACACCAAGAATTCTATAAAAATTGCAAAACAAACAATAATGATTACTATTAGATATTGTTATTAGTTATTAGTAATCGAGTTAAACCATGTAAATAAATAAAATGGTTGTTTAATTCTTTGTATTTTGTATTCAATAGCAATTTGGAATGTGAACGGATAACAAAATTGTAAAACCACTTACATTCTTGACATAAACAGGAATATTTTTAACAGGCGAAAGTAAAAAAGTTGAAAATGTTTACTTATGTAAATTTTACACCTGGAGCTCAGTCTATAGATTCTAAATTCTAAGAAAAGGGAAAGGGCAAAGAATTATTAACAAAATATCAAATCCGATTTAGTTTTCATACCTGTAAAATGTACAATGATACAAGTTTTTTGTCTTACATGTATTTCAATCGAGAAATAACACAGTTTTTGTTATTTACAAAATATACATAACATGTTAAATGATATCAAATATTTTACCTTTTCACTATAAACTCTAGACTCATCAGAATGTCAATTTTAATATTTAAATTGGTTAGTTGATTGCTTCATGACACGGTCCAAATAATTAAAATATTTTTCTGCAAATTAACATAAAATAATTTTATTATAGTTTTCCGTTTTCCACAAATGAATGAGTTATGTGTTATGTATTGATATACAAAATACACAAATTAAAGTGTTGATTTTCTTACCTGTATTCACAAAGAAGTCAAATGTGTTAAAGGACTAGTTATAATCTTAATTGACTTGTCAACAACAGTAAAATTCTCCAAAAAAAAGGTGACACCCGGTCAAAATTTTTCAACCCGAATTTTGGTCACCTGAGTATTTGAATTCTTGTGGATCCTTGATCTGATGAGTTCGTTTATTCCTGTGCACGCTCGAAAAAAAAACGTTTTATTTTTTTTAGATTGGAAAACGTTTACTGTATGAAAAATTCACAGTTTGACAAGTTTTTAAATGCTCCATTATTATTGCTATGACAATGCATCAACATCACGAAGACGTATTCTGTTTATTTATTAATCCTCTCATTGCATTCTAGATTCTGTGCATATCTCTGTGCTAAACTAAACTGCAAACAAACATGTTTATGATTTTGATTAGCTCAAAATTACACACAATAAGATTTTAGCTACAATTTTATCACATATTTCTCAAAATTCTAGTTAGATAAAATGTCAAAAATAAAAAAACATACAGCAAACGCATATTCACAGCAAAGGCTGCATAAAACCTCTTCAGCACTTTACCTACACGAATCAATCACTAAAAATTGAGCACAAATTCAAAGGGTATGTAAGACGTACTACATCTAATAAAATAAAACTAAAAAGACTTGTCATTCATATATCAGTGATAATAAGAACATTTTAAAAATTTCAATGACAGCGAAATTCCAACTGGAATGGCCTTTGACAATGGATGAACATTCAATCGGCGTGTACAAGCCGACTCATCAACATCTCTTTGATTTTAAACAATTATGTCCTCACCTCATCGGATAATAATATGTCTACCACCTCAAAATACTTCAGCTTGTGGAAATCCATGTCCGACACCTCCTACTTCATGCAATACCGGTACGGTAGGAGGAGGAGGAGGAGGTACGCAAATCTGTATTACACAAAGGAAGAGGAAACGACTTTGTCGGGAGAAGACATATCTAATCGAGCCGGTCCCTCCTTGCGGAAATGTGTCTCCATGTACGGGCAACGGAGGATGTGATCCATGTCCACCACCATGTCCTCCTAAACTTCCAAGTAAAGACTTTTTTGCTGTTTTAGAATCCTCAGCTCCTTGCCGAAAACCATGCCGTCCTCCACGACCTAGAGAACCTTGGAGAACTCATTATTCTCCACCCAGGTCACCAATCACTGGTCCAGCTCCATATGGAAGTATAGATACATGTTGGAGATGTAGTACTAGTAGAAATAAATGTCCATGTCGTTCACCAAGGTCAAGATCTCCTTGTAGGTCCCCCCCATGTAGATCTAGGTCCAGATCACCTTGTAGATCCAGGTCACCATGTAGATCTTGTAGTTGGACTGGTTCATGGAGATCACCATGTAGGTCTCCTTGTGTGTCACCTTGTAGGTCACCATCTCCTTGTCCACATCCAGGTTACCCACCTCCATTTAGACCTTGTGGACCTCCAGCGTGTCCTTTTCAAAGTCCGTGCCCTATTCAACCAAGTCCATGTTGTCCTCAACCTCAACTGCCACCACAAGGTATCCAAAAAAAAATTTATTTCTTATACATTACAAATAGTAAATAGTATAATAATATACAGTAATTTCTGGATTCTTAAATTCTTGATATATTTTTACTTTTACTTACAGATTGTTGTTATCCACGACCACCACCAAGTCCTTGTCTGAGGTTGTCGATGATGTTGAATATGTTTATGAGGATTTGGTGATCTATTATTATTGTTATTTTCAGACCTGGATCCATGTCCACGATGACAAGGAGAAGAGGGACTCAGAGCCCAGGCATGATTACAACTAGAAATGCGGTCGTCAAATACAGTTCCTGGACCACAATCAAAATCATATCGAGTATAGGAAACTCCATTTGAGACACAACGGAGGAATTTTGTACAGTCTGCTGGATTTGCTTGGTATCCTTCCCTTTGACATCCATTTAAATTGGGCTTCTCCTTTGTCCATTTATTCCAGTCGTCATTCTCGTCCATTTCTTTGTTATAAATAAATACAAAAATTGGTATAATGATTAGCCCTCATCTTACTACTGCTATTACTATCTTTGTACTTGGAATTCCGAAGCATGGGAATAAAATATAAAAACGGCTTTGAAGACTTACCATTTTCAGATTGGTCGTAATCACCCTCTACTTTCCATAATGTACCCTCACAGATGAAAATTAGAGAAAGGAGGAAAACTACTTGTAAAAACGTCTCTTTCATTTTTTCTACCTTGGTTTAACTTGTACAAAAGAAAGATGTAAATATTCTAAAAATAATATGTTTGTAGTTTGTAATAAATTAACTTTAAAAATAATATCTCACGAAATTCGAGAAAAAAAATTAAGTAGCAAATTATACGATAATCCAGTTCAAGTTTTATAATATACTTTCAACTCCTTGACTTTGTTTGATATGAAGAAGGTGGATAGAAAACTCAAGTATTTATACTAGACTCAAATCTTATTTATTTTGAATAGTTATTATTTTTATATTAGTTGACAACAACAGACGGATGTTTATCATTTTAATTTTGTTTTCATATGCGTCTCTTTTTTATTTTTATTTTCTATTTTTATGTACATGAATAATTGACATTGACGTCCACAACGTCCAGCCTTCTTCACTTGACTTCTTGTCATTGACCTTTACAAAAGATTGAATATTTTACGTATGCACAATATAAAACTGTGAGAGAGAAAAAAAACTGTGTGTGAATGAGAATGAGACGGATCGCTAAAATATATATATTTATTTCCATGTAAAGTTGACTTTTTGATTGGAAATAATAATTATGAGTATCATTTGTTATTATTGATAACTAGAATCAAAACACTTAATTAAAACAGAGTATGGAATTATTTTTTGACGTGTGCAGACGTGATGAACGTCACAAACAAAGTTTCAGGGGAAAAATAGAAACCGACGGTGTGTGTCTGGTTGACGTAATTACATCTTTTTGCATATATATGTATACGACATACGACAACAACGATTTTCGTCTCTATTTGTGGAGTGTGGTATTTTGAAGGAGAGAGTCTGACATTGGCCATGGATAAGCTTTTATCAATATTCTTCCTGTTTACTTGAGCAATGACACACTGACATTTGACCTATGTATGCTCGTCATCAGTCGAGATCCAAGCTTATTTTTTTTACTCTATAAAAAATATTATATCTTCTTTCATTTAGCATTTAACTAGCACATGGAATTCATAAATGATATATTATACGTCTTTGATATATATATTTTCTATAGACAACGCAAATGAATCAAATAAATTAAATATACAGAGATAAATTCTAAAGATAAATCATGTACAAAGTTCGTTTACTTTTATTCTATAAAATATGTCTGACTTTATTTCATGCTAAATATTTTAAATATTATTTTTTAATATAATATTCAATAGCTATATATTTTAGATTTTAGTAGTACTTATTATTAATTTTAAATTTTGTTGTAGTCTCATAGTAATGGTAACTATAAGCATAATTTTATCATTATTCTACAAGTAATCTGATTTTTACATAATTTCAGACTTTCGTTTTTACACTATACATAATACAAAAAATAGGAAACAAATTACACAATTATTATTATTTATTATTAACACAAAATTCCACTTAACTTATTAGTCCAGTCTATTTTGTTTGTTCAAGCACTTTTTACTAGCTAAATGATAATCGAGGCTTTTTTTGCAGGTAAAGACTTTGTTACAATTTGTACATGGAAATTTCAGAGCTCCAGTATGAATATTTTCATGTCTTAACATGTTTTGCCTTTGATTAAATTCACGATTACAATAGGAACAAAACCAGGATTTTAATTTTGTGTGAATGTTCATATGACGATTCAAGAAACAAACCCATTTTTTACAAATTTTACACTCCCCACTATTCGGATGGTTTCTAGACTTATTTTTCTGGGATTTGATGAGTTTAGTATTTTTATGAGGAATGATTGTTGACTTTTTTATTACATCAGGTTTCTTAGGAACTAGATTGTTTTTATGAGGACTTGATGATGATTGTAAAGATGACGATGATGATGAATTTTTTGACTTAGATTTTGTTGTAGAATGGGATTTTAGTTCATGTTCAATCAGGTCTCTTTCTTCAGGGAAATTATAATCACAATAAGAACATGGAAATGGCATTGGTCCCGTATGTGTTAAAATCTGATGATTTTCCATTTCCTCTTTCAAAGCAAATAGTTGGTCACAGTAGACACATTTATGAAATAGTTGATTCATGTGTACACGTAGATGTTTGTCTAACATGATGGATTGACTATAAGTTGCTGGACAATAAGTACATTTAAATTTATCTGTTGTTGTTAGTTTCTTCATGGTAGTATTATTATTAGTAGTTATTTTATTAAACGAATTTTGTTTCTTCTTTGTGTTTATCTTCAACATGTTTTTGTCAGACGAATTTTAAATTATTGTAGATCAAGCACAGTCTAAATTAATACACAGAAAAATATTATTATAATTCATTATCATTTTACTATCGAAGGATTATTTTTTAAAAAAATAGAAAAATAATTTATAATAGATTAGTTTTAAATTTTACTTACCAAATGTTATCCAATTTATTATAATACACTTTTGAAGAACACCAAGAATTCTATAAAAATTGCAAAACAAACAATAATGATTACTATTAGATATTGTTATTAGTTATTAGTAATCGAGTTAAACCATGTAAATAAATAAAATGGTTGTTTAATTCTTTGTATTTTGTATTCAATAGCAATTTGGAATGTGAACGGATAACAAAATTGTAAAACCACTTACATTCTTGACATAAACAGGAATATTTTTAACAGGCGAAAGTAAAAAAGTTGAAAATGTTTACTTATGTAAATTTTACACCTGGAGCTCAGTCTATAGATTCTAAATTCTAAGAAAAGGGAAAGGGCAAAGAATTATTAACAAAATATCAAATCCGATTTAGTTTTCATACCTGTAAAATGTACAATGATACAAGTTTTTTGTCTTACATGTATTTCAATCGAGAAATAACACAGTTTTTGTTATTTACAAAATATACATAACATGTTAAATGATATCAAATATTTTACCTTTTCACTATAAACTCTAGACTCATCAGAATGTCAATTTTAATATTTAAATTGGTTAGTTGATTGCTTCATGACACGGTCCAAATAATTAAAATATTTTTCTGCAAATTAACATAAAATAATTTTATTATAGTTTTCCGTTTTCCACAAATGAATGAGTTATGTGTTATGTATTGATATACAAAATACACAAATTAAAGTGTTGATTTTCTTACCTGTATTCACAAAGAAGTCAAATGTGTTAAAGGACTAGTTATAATCTTAATTGACTTGTCAACAACAGTAAAATTCTCCAAAAAAAAGGTGACACCCGGTCAAAATTTTTCAACCCGAATTTTGGTCACCTGAGTATTTGAATTCTTGTGGATCCTTGATCTGATGAGTTCGTTTATTCCTGTGCACGCTCGAAAAAAAAACGTTTTATTTTTTTTAGATTGGAAAACGTTTACTGTATGAAAAATTCACAGTTTGACAAGTTTTTAAATGCTCCATTATTATTGCTATGACAATGCATCAACATCACGAAGACGTATTCTGTTTATTTATTAATCCTCTCATTGCATTCTAGATTCTGTGCATATCTCTGTGCTAAACTAAACTGCAAACAAACATGTTTATGATTTTGATTAGCTCAAAATTACACACAATAAGATTTTAGCTACAATTTTATCACATATTTCTCAAAATTCTAGTTAGATAAAATGTCAAAAATAAAAAAACATACAGCAAACGCATATTCACAGCAAAGGCTGCATAAAACCTCTTCAGCACTTTACCTACACGAATCAATCACTAAAAATTGAGCACAAATTCAAAGGGTATGTAAGACGTACTACATCTAATAAAATAAAACTAAAAAGACTTGTCATTCATATATCAGTGATAATAAGAACATTTTAAAAATTTCAATGACAGCGAAATTCCAACTGGAATGGCCTTTGACAATGGATGAACATTCAATCGGCGTGTACAAGCCGACTCATCAACATCTCTTTGATTTTAAACAATTATGTCCTCACCTCATCGGATAATAATATGTCTACCACCTCAAAATACTTCAGCTTGTGGAAATCCATGTCCGACACCTCCTACTTCATGCAATACCGGTACGGTAGGAGGAGGAGGAGGAGGTACGCAAATCTGTATTACACAAAGGAAGAGGAAACGACTTTGTCGGGAGAAGACATATCTAATCGAGCCGGTCCCTCCTTGCGGAAATGTGTCTCCATGTACGGGCAACGGAGGATGTGATCCATGTCCACCACCATGTCCTCCTAAACTTCCAAGTAAAGACTTTTTTGCTGTTTTAGAATCCTCAGCTCCTTGCCGAAAACCATGCCGTCCTCCACGACCTAGAGAACCTTGGAGAACTCATTATTCTCCACCCAGGTCACCAATCACTGGTCCAGCTCCATATGGAAGTATAGATACATGTTGGAGATGTAGTACTAGTAGAAATAAATGTCCATGTCGTTCACCAAGGTCAAGATCTCCTTGTAGGTCCCCCCCATGTAGATCTAGGTCCAGATCACCTTGTAGATCCAGGTCACCATGTAGATCTTGTAGTTGGACTGGTTCATGGAGATCACCATGTAGGTCTCCTTGTGTGTCACCTTGTAGGTCACCATCTCCTTGTCCACATCCAGGTTACCCACCTCCATTTAGACCTTGTGGACCTCCAGCGTGTCCTTTTCAAAGTCCGTGCCCTATTCAACCAAGTCCATGTTGTCCTCAACCTCAACTGCCACCACAAGGTATCCAAAAAAAAATTTATTTCTTATACATTACAAATAGTAAATAGTATAATAATATACAGTAATTTCTGGATTCTTAAATTCTTGATATATTTTTACTTTTACTTACAGATTGTTGTTATCCACGACCACCACCAAGTCCTTGTCTGAGGTTGTCGATGATGTTGAATATGTTTATGAGGATTTGGTGATCTATTATTATTGTTATTTTCAGACCTGGATCCATGTCCACGATGACAAGGAGAAGAGGGACTCAGAGCCCAGGCATGATTACAACTAGAAATGCGGTCGTCAAATACAGTTCCTGGACCACAATCAAAATCATATCGAGTATAGGAAACTCCATTTGAGACACAACGGAGGAATTTTGTACAGTCTGCTGGATTTGCTTGGTATCCTTCCCTTTGACATCCATTTAAATTGGGCTTCTCCTTTGTCCATTTATTCCAGTCGTCATTCTCGTCCATTTCTTTGTTATAAATAAATACAAAAATTGGTATAATGATTAGCCCTCATCTTACTACTGCTATTACTATCTTTGTACTTGGAATTCCGAAGCATGGGAATAAAATATAAAAACGGCTTTGAAGACTTACCATTTTCAGATTGGTCGTAATCACCCTCTACTTTCCATAATGTACCCTCACAGATGAAAATTAGAGAAAGGAGGAAAACTACTTGTAAAAACGTCTCTTTCATTTTTTCTACCTTGGTTTAACTTGTACAAAAGAAAGATGTAAATATTCTAAAAATAATATGTTTGTAGTTTGTAATAAATTAACTTTAAAAATAATATCTCACGAAATTCGAGAAAAAAAATTAAGTAGCAAATTATACGATAATCCAGTTCAAGTTTTATAATATACTTTCAACTCCTTGACTTTGTTTGATATGAAGAAGGTGGATAGAAAACTCAAGTATTTATACTAGACTCAAATCTTATTTATTTTGAATAGTTATTATTTTTATATTAGTTGACAACAACAGACGGATGTTTATCATTTTAATTTTGTTTTCATATGCGTCTCTTTTTTATTTTTATTTTCTATTTTTATGTACATGAATAATTGACATTGACGTCCACAACGTCCAGCCTTCTTCACTTGACTTCTTGTCATTGACCTTTACAAAAGATTGAATATTTTACGTATGCACAATATAAAACTGTGAGAGAGAAAAAAAACTGTGTGTGAATGAGAATGAGACGGATCGCTAAAATATATATATTTATTTCCATGTAAAGTTGACTTTTTGATTGGAAATAATAATTATGAGTATCATTTGTTATTATTGATAACTAGAATCAAAACACTTAATTAAAACAGAGTATGGAATTATTTTTTGACGTGTGCAGACGTGATGAACGTCACAAACAAAGTTTCAGGGGAAAAATAGAAACCGACGGTGTGTGTCTGGTTGACGTAATTACATCTTTTTGCATATATATGTATACGACATACGACAACAACGATTTTCGTCTCTATTTGTGGAGTGTGGTATTTTGAAGGAGAGAGTCTGACATTGGCCATGGATAAGCTTTTATCAATATTCTTCCTGTTTACTTGAGCAATGACACACTGACATTTGACCTATGTATGCTCGTCATCAGTCGAGATCCAAGCTTATTTTTTTTACTCTATAAAAAATATTATATCTTCTTTCATTTAGCATTTAACTAGCACATGGAATTCATAAATGATATATTATACGTCTTTGATATATATATTTTCTATAGACAACGCAAATGAATCAAATAAATTAAATATACAGAGATAAATTCTAAAGATAAATCATGTACAAAGTTCGTTTACTTTTATTCTATAAAATATGTCTGACTTTATTTCATGCTAAATATTTTAAATATTATTTTTTAATATAATATTCAATAGCTATATATTTTAGATTTTAGTAGTACTTATTATTAATTTTAAATTTTGTTGTAGTCTCATAGTAATGGTAACTATAAGCATAATTTTATCATTATTCTACAAGTAATCTGATTTTTACATAATTTCAGACTTTCGTTTTTACACTATACATAATACAAAAAATAGGAAACAAATTACACAATTATTATTATTTATTATTAACACAAAATTCCACTTAACTTATTAGTCCAGTCTATTTTGTTTGTTCAAGCACTTTTTACTAGCTAAATGATAATCGAGGCTTTTTTTGCAGGTAAAGACTTTGTTACAATTTGTACATGGAAATTTCAGAGCTCCAGTATGAATATTTTCATGTCTTAACATGTTTTGCCTTTGATTAAATTCACGATTACAATAGGAACAAAACCAGGATTTTAATTTTGTGTGAATGTTCATATGACGATTCAAGAAACAAACCCATTTTTTACAAATTTTACACTCCCCACTATTCGGATGGTTTCTAGACTTATTTTTCTGGGATTTGATGAGTTTAGTATTTTTATGAGGAATGATTGTTGACTTTTTTATTACATCAGGTTTCTTAGGAACTAGATTGTTTTTATGAGGACTTGATGATGATTGTAAAGATGACGATGATGATGAATTTTTTGACTTAGATTTTGTTGTAGAATGGGATTTTAGTTCATGTTCAATCAGGTCTCTTTCTTCAGGGAAATTATAATCACAATAAGAACATGGAAATGGCATTGGTCCCGTATGTGTTAAAATCTGATGATTTTCCATTTCCTCTTTCAAAGCAAATAGTTGGTCACAGTAGACACATTTATGAAATAGTTGATTCATGTGTACACGTAGATGTTTGTCTAACATGATGGATTGACTATAAGTTGCTGGACAATAAGTACATTTAAATTTATCTGTTGTTGTTAGTTTCTTCATGGTAGTATTATTATTAGTAGTTATTTTATTAAACGAATTTTGTTTCTTCTTTGTGTTTATCTTCAACATGTTTTTGTCAGACGAATTTTAAATTATTGTAGATCAAGCACAGTCTAAATTAATACACAGAAAAATATTATTATAATTCATTATCATTTTACTATCGAAGGATTATTTTTTAAAAAAATAGAAAAATAATTTATAATAGATTAGTTTTAAATTTTACTTACCAAATGTTATCCAATTTATTATAATACACTTTTGAAGAACACCAAGAATTCTATAAAAATTGCAAAACAAACAATAATGATTACTATTAGATATTGTTATTAGTTATTAGTAATCGAGTTAAACCATGTAAATAAATAAAATGGTTGTTTAATTCTTTGTATTTTGTATTCAATAGCAATTTGGAATGTGAACGGATAACAAAATTGTAAAACCACTTACATTCTTGACATAAACAGGAATATTTTTAACAGGCGAAAGTAAAAAAGTTGAAAATGTTTACTTATGTAAATTTTACACCTGGAGCTCAGTCTATAGATTCTAAATTCTAAGAAAAGGGAAAGGGCAAAGAATTATTAACAAAATATCAAATCCGATTTAGTTTTCATACCTGTAAAATGTACAATGATACAAGTTTTTTGTCTTACATGTATTTCAATCGAGAAATAACACAGTTTTTGTTATTTACAAAATATACATAACATGTTAAATGATATCAAATATTTTACCTTTTCACTATAAACTCTAGACTCATCAGAATGTCAATTTTAATATTTAAATTGGTTAGTTGATTGCTTCATGACACGGTCCAAATAATTAAAATATTTTTCTGCAAATTAACATAAAATAATTTTATTATAGTTTTCCGTTTTCCACAAATGAATGAGTTATGTGTTATGTATTGATATACAAAATACACAAATTAAAGTGTTGATTTTCTTACCTGTATTCACAAAGAAGTCAAATGTGTTAAAGGACTAGTTATAATCTTAATTGACTTGTCAACAACAGTAAAATTCTCCAAAAAAAAGGTGACACCCGGTCAAAATTTTTCAACCCGAATTTTGGTCACCTGAGTATTTGAATTCTTGTGGATCCTTGATCTGATGAGTTCGTTTATTCCTGTGCACGCTCGAAAAAAAAACGTTTTATTTTTTTTAGATTGGAAAACGTTTACTGTATGAAAAATTCACAGTTTGACAAGTTTTTAAATGCTCCATTATTATTGCTATGACAATGCATCAACATCACGAAGACGTATTCTGTTTATTTATTAATCCTCTCATTGCATTCTAGATTCTGTGCATATCTCTGTGCTAAACTAAACTGCAAACAAACATGTTTATGATTTTGATTAGCTCAAAATTACACACAATAAGATTTTAGCTACAATTTTATCACATATTTCTCAAAATTCTAGTTAGATAAAATGTCAAAAATAAAAAAACATACAGCAAACGCATATTCACAGCAAAGGCTGCATAAAACCTCTTCAGCACTTTACCTACACGAATCAATCACTAAAAATTGAGCACAAATTCAAAGGGTATGTAAGACGTACTACATCTAATAAAATAAAACTAAAAAGACTTGTCATTCATATATCAGTGATAATAAGAACATTTTAAAAATTTCAATGACAGCGAAATTCCAACTGGAATGGCCTTTGACAATGGATGAACATTCAATCGGCGTGTACAAGCCGACTCATCAACATCTCTTTGATTTTAAACAATTATGTCCTCACCTCATCGGATAATAATATGTCTACCACCTCAAAATACTTCAGCTTGTGGAAATCCATGTCCGACACCTCCTACTTCATGCAATACCGGTACGGTAGGAGGAGGAGGAGGAGGTACGCAAATCTGTATTACACAAAGGAAGAGGAAACGACTTTGTCGGGAGAAGACATATCTAATCGAGCCGGTCCCTCCTTGCGGAAATGTGTCTCCATGTACGGGCAACGGAGGATGTGATCCATGTCCACCACCATGTCCTCCTAAACTTCCAAGTAAAGACTTTTTTGCTGTTTTAGAATCCTCAGCTCCTTGCCGAAAACCATGCCGTCCTCCACGACCTAGAGAACCTTGGAGAACTCATTATTCTCCACCCAGGTCACCAATCACTGGTCCAGCTCCATATGGAAGTATAGATACATGTTGGAGATGTAGTACTAGTAGAAATAAATGTCCATGTCGTTCACCAAGGTCAAGATCTCCTTGTAGGTCCCCCCCATGTAGATCTAGGTCCAGATCACCTTGTAGATCCAGGTCACCATGTAGATCTTGTAGTTGGACTGGTTCATGGAGATCACCATGTAGGTCTCCTTGTGTGTCACCTTGTAGGTCACCATCTCCTTGTCCACATCCAGGTTACCCACCTCCATTTAGACCTTGTGGACCTCCAGCGTGTCCTTTTCAAAGTCCGTGCCCTATTCAACCAAGTCCATGTTGTCCTCAACCTCAACTGCCACCACAAGGTATCCAAAAAAAAATTTATTTCTTATACATTACAAATAGTAAATAGTATAATAATATACAGTAATTTCTGGATTCTTAAATTCTTGATATATTTTTACTTTTACTTACAGATTGTTGTTATCCACGACCACCACCAAGTCCTTGT
>JABASP010003043.1:0-16083 GCA_019776565.1 Sminthurinus signatus | reverse complement strand
CGACCAGCTCAGTGATTCACATTCCCATTTCACACATGTCAACACATTCACTTTTAATTGTGTCAGGAGGAAAAATGTAGTCATTTGCTCCATTCATCTTTTCATTTGTCAACTCTCAACTCAACACATTCAACACAGTCAACAGTCCACAGTCAACGAGCAACTTTAAACCATCAGCAGAAAACAGGAATGTAGAAATGAGAAACGCGATCCACGTTTTGCCCATCATCCAAAAAGTATTCAAAACACTCGATTTGTTTTTTAAAAGTATTTTTGTCCCGGAAATTCCAACCATTTCAAATGGATTGTTTTGAGTTTTGAGCTTTGAGTTTCAAGTGAAATGAGACGCATCATTTCATTTTCCTTTTGTTATATAATTTCAATATGCACGATGCTTCAGCTTTCAGCTTTTATTATGTACAATGAAATTTAAGTATTTATGATTGTAATTTCGTCAGGTGTGAATAAAATCAAATGTGACTCATTCCTTTTCCGATCCGATCCGATTTAATGACGACGACGGATGAAATAATGAAGAAAGGTGAGAGTAAAATTAATCATTTGTTCTACAGTCCAGGTTAATTAAAATGATGAAAATGAATGATGGTTCATATAAAACATTTTTAATTGAAATGCGTGATAAACTTTCAAGTTTACTTTAAAATATTTTTATCTAAATATCTATGTGTTCTTCTTGTGTTTCTACTTCGTGAATGTAAACATGAAGTAGTAAAACATCAACTTCTACTTCATGTGATTCTCAAAAGTGTCAAAATAATTTAAGCGGCGCTCAACTAACACTTCGTTTGTTTGTTTATGAGACTTGGAATTTCTATGTAATTTTTGTCATTTTTCTTTCGTAAAAGAACTTGCTCAAAGCTAAATATAATCTCAACTCAATTGCAAGCTCAGACTAAAGTTTAAAATGAAACAACCGATTTTACCTAGAAACACGCGAATTAAAAGTGAATGAAAATCAGCTTTTTCACCTTTGTTTCTCATTTTGAATCTTTTTAACTTTATCTCCAGGGTTTATGTAAAATATCGTAGAACTTCTCTCAAACCAATATTTAATCAATCTGTAATCATTTAAACTATAAAACATACTAGTAAAACATGAGTCAAAACAAAAGACAACGAGTTTATCGAGGAAAAATGCATCAAGGATTGACTATTGAATTTCATGTAAAAAGTAATACTAATATTGCGCATCTAGTTGAACTCTAAATAAATAATCTGATAAATAAAGACAATGAAATAAAAGCCAAAACTATATAAAAGTAAAGGGCAAAACTAGAGTTGATTGAGGTAACAGAGAAAAAGAGCCTTTATCTTGGATCTTGGCTTTTACGGCCCGTAAATTACGGCTTTTGGTTGTTGTAAATTTTACATTTTGTTTTGTTTAGTTGAACGCCGATTGAAAAATTCCAAGTCTAATTGCCAGACCCAAGCCATTTAGAATTGTAGCATGTTTGGAAAAAAGAGTATCTAAAATCCAAAATGACACACTGAAATGTACCCGAGTCAAAAATTCAAGAGTCAAGAGTCAATATGAATCACGGAGTAAAACATGAACTACCTATTTTTAAACTATTTTTCAATAATATGACTGTCTAACTTTCAAATGTACTGTAGACTGTAGAAAAATAGATGCGACAACACTTGAAATTGAAAAGTTCCGACAGTTACATTATCCAAATCTTTCATTTCTGATTTCCCTCTGCTAAAACTACTGCACACCGCACACACAAAATGCCCACAAAATAAGGTTACCATGAATCATGGATTTCAATTTTTGAAACACGTAATATTCTCAGATTAAAATGATGAGGAAAAGAGAAATGGAAACTGGACGAGTAAATGGCCATGTAATATTTAATTTGTAATGTCCATTCAATAATTTCTACCTTGACAATATTGAGTTAATTTTCTATGACTATGCAATGCAAAGATGCTCACTCACTCTCCAATAGAAGCGACTTTCACAAGCATCAAAATATTTTAAGCGGCGTTGAATTAACAAACTAATTATTTTTTGTTCAAGAGGCTTTGAGTTATATAGGTGATTTTTCCTTCGTAAATGAACCTGAGCTTTACTTGACTCTTGACTCTTGGCCCTGAACTCTTGAGCACTTAAAAAAAGTACCACGAGAATTTGAGACTTAATAATTGATAATCGACCAAAAAAAATCAGAATCCTTCTTCTGCTTCGGATTATTTTTTGTTTCACGCAATTTTTTTTATCACCCTCTATTTTAGACTTTTTGGAGAAAACCGGGTTAAATAAAGACAATGAACGTTCTCTCTTTTTAAATTGGTAATTCGTGTTCATGCTCCACATTCAAATTCCAAGTTGAATTCAAATCCAAATGCAGAAAAAGTCAACAGAAGGCTGGAAATTTTAGCGTCGAATGGATAAAACCATTTTGAAACAGAAGGGTGAAGAGAAAAATCCAATCCTAAAACGATGACGAGACTCGAGGCTCAAATTTCAAGCCTAAAGATTTGAATCATGAACAGAAATTAAATAAATCGTGGATCAGTGAATTTTCACCTTCATTTTTCTCATCTTTAATCTTTATCACTTGACCTTCAAAGTAAATGTAAAATGTGTAGATCTCCACACGCGTCAATAGATCTACAATCTGCAATCTACAACCATTCAAACTATACAACATACAACAAACGTCAAAAGTCAAAACAAAAGACAAAGAGTTCATCTCATTCAATCAATTCACATTCTGTTCCTCTATCATTTGCGGCTTTTCAATTTCAGTTATCGAGGAAATGCATCAAGTATTGAGTGTTGAGTAATTCATATGTAGTGTTGAGTTTCATGTAATAAGCAATAAGCTTATTGAGCATCAAGTTGGAATCTAAATTGATAATCTGATAAATAATGACAATGAAATGGGAAATTAAAAGGCAAAACATGAGTCTCGCTTTAGGGAAAATTGAAAAACTGAGCCTTGACTTTGGATCTTGATTCTTGATTCTTGATTTTTGTAAATTGATTTTTGCTGCAATTTGATTTTTGTTGTAGTTGAACGCCGATTAAAAAATTACAAGTCGGATGTTGAGAACGCGCATACTTAGTAGTATTTTGTTTTCTTTATTCGTTTACTTTCATTGAAAATTGTAAAGCTTTTCTAGAGCCCAAAAATTGAAATGAGTAACCAGTCTTCAAACAAGAATTAAAATACCTTTCGTAAGTCTGTTTTCATTTTTGTAATCAATAATAATTCAATTCATTGAATGTTTTGTCTTTTTTTCCTAGACACAAAAGTCACAACTCACAACCCACACGTGAGTCCAGAGTCCAGTTCCAAATTTACCATTTACCAATGTCCAAATACAAATCACTAATACAAAATCAGGGACATGGAAAAACAATGGATCATTTTTGGATTAAATTTTGAATTTATGGCTCTCAAATGAAATGGCGCTCCACATTCCACATTTTACCTTTGTATTTTGTATTTTGTCTAGATAGAAAATAGACACTTGCATAATATATTGTGAAATGGAGCGAAAAGGGAAGATGGAGAGCACTCGAGACGTTAGACTCAAGATTCAATCCTCAAGTCGAAGGATTCAAGATCAAAGATCAACCTTTCAAAATAAAACGCCCACACAATTAACTTTACAATTTACAACGTACACACTAGATACTAGATACAGCACACATTTTACAAACGTTGTAATTTATAAATGAGACAGTTACAGATTGTAAAAACAGAACAGACTACAAAAAGATGGGGAGAATGTAGAATTTTAGAATGTACAATGTACAAGAAACAAGATTGAGGCTTAAAAGTCTGTACATTCATCAAGAATCAAGAACCAAGAAAATAATGGTAAAAATAAAGGACATCAGAAATCAACATCAAAATTGAAATTCAGGCATCAGCCGTCAAACTTCACCAATCACCAATCACCACAACAAACACCAAACACTAAACCAAACCGCATCCACAATCCACAATCGACCGTCAAAAAGTGCTCAGTATTTAGTATTTAGAAGCTCATAAATAACAACAAAAGATCAAATCAGAAATCAGACATTTTTCATGTTCTACAGGAGAAAAATGCATTTGCATTTTGCATCTACAATTGAGACCACAGGACAAAACACAACAACATTCACATTGCATTTTACAGGCCACAAATCACAAAAATACAAAATACAAACATGTTGTAAATTTTGAATGGTGTTTCTTTTCTTGTTCTCTCCTTTGGTTGTCCCCACAGCGAAGAGCGAAGAACGAAGAACCTGCAGGTACTTATTAATTATGATTCACGATTTGTATTGAGTATTGAGCGTTGAGCATTGAGCATTGAAAACTGAGTGGTGCATATTTATTGGATCTATTGCTACTGTCATTGTCGCGTGTCGGGTGGAGCTCTTTTGTCTCTTGTCTCTATTATTTATTCTCCATTCATTTCACACTCCACACTCTAAACTCTCCATAACTCATTTGACATTTGACTTGAACGTCAAGCGTCAAGCGTCAAAAGTCAACATCCCCAGCCACAAATTTCAAACCCTCAATCACAAATAGATACATCACATGAAATACAAATACAAAATACTAATACATCCATAAATAAACCAAACCACACCAAACCAAAGCCAAACCAAATCAAAGCCAAAAGCCACATGTCAAATACAAAATACAAGTACAAATAAAAAATACTTTAAAATACAAACTACTACTAAATTATAATTACACAAGTTACCCTTAATAAAATTCTCAAGTATAAAAAACTTTACTTCAGTAACTTTAATTCATTTAAGAGCATTTACAAGTATTTCATTGAAAAATTGAGGCTTTTCGTGCATTCCTCTTTTTTCTACGCATCTTCAAAATCCAAAATAAAAATACAAAATATACCTTTAAATTGACAACTGACAACTGACAAAATATGAAATATGTAGTATAATATTCAATAATATATTCACAAGTTGAGTAGATTGTAGATTGCATTGGAGATTTGGAAAAGAGAAACGACAACAAAATCCACAATCCACATCAACAAATGACAAACTTGTCTCTTGTCTCTACTCGCTATAAATATTCCATATTCCATATTCCTTACGTTGACTTGACTTGGCTTTGGAAAAATTTATCCTCAATCCATAATGCATAAAACATAAAACATAAACCAAACGACATGACGAATATCAGTAATCAGTGATGAAAAATGAGAATGCACACTGTGCACATTTTACATTTTATACTCCTCTCAATTTACAAATCTCAACTCTCAAGTCTCAACTCTCAAGTCAAGTCAAACCAAGTCAAATTGAGTCGAGTCAAGTGAAACTGCATTTTATTGCAAATTGCAAGTGCATCAAATATCAAATAACAAACAAGAAGCATAAACAACCAACAACGAAGAAAGAAGAAAGAGTGAGATTGAGCTTTGAGATGGACTATTGACGATTGACGAACAACGAACAGCGAACAAGCTTGAAATTGAAAAGATGGAATGGAGTGCAGAGTGCAGCCTCAGATGAAAGGAAAATTGAGAGCTGAGAGTGAGTATCAACTGTCAATTGTCAATTTATTGCAAACTGCAATCTTGTTGACTTATTCAATGTTCAATGCTCAATACTCAATACGCAATTCATTTGTACATATGTGTGTAAAAATACAGAATACAGAATATCCAATGCACGCTTGGCCTACTTTACAATTATTTTTAAATGCACAAAAACCAACACATAATAATCGTCATCGCTGCATCATCATCATCATCATCATCATTACCGTCATTTTAAATATAGCACATTTTAATAATGTTTTCCTTCTTCTTGAGAAAAACCTATTCTCATCTGTTTCATCTGTTCATGTACGATATCTTTTGGCTTCACAATCCACAATCCACAATCCACTCGACATGACAGATGACAGGACATTTTCTTATATGGTCAAAATTAATTTTGGAAATGTAATTTTAAACTCCAAAGGAGATTCGAGATTCCATTGGAGATTTATTATGAAATCCAATCCAATCCAATCAAATCCGATTCAACATTCAATATTCAATGGCATTTAGCACTTAATCACACTAATCTCATTTATTGTCCAAAAATTAATTATACAACAACAACAACCACAACAACACACGATCTACATTCTACATCCATTTGCAGATGGCCTTTTATTCTTTTTTTCAATCAATCTATTTCAATTTCCAACTTCCAACATGTTCAATGTTCAATATGCATATTTTTTTTTATCAGTCAGTCAATGAAATTAATAACGAATAATGAATAACGAAAAATCCAACAAAGAACAGCAAACAGCGAACAAAGTGAAAAGGTGCAAAACTCAAAACTCAAAAATCAAAAAGTGTAAGCAAGCAAAAGTTATAAAGATTTCAAATCCAAATCCAATTTCAATTTCAATTTGAATTCCACTGACAACTTTTGCAATTACAGTTTTATTGTCAAACATTATGCAAAAAAGGAAAGGGAAAGGTGAAGGAAATTAAATGAAGAATGAAGACGAGTCACTCTAATCTCTAATCACAACTCACATCTAAAAATCACTATCTCTTTTTCTGTACAATTTACAATTTACACTGTACACTGTACAGAATTATTTTTGTATAGTATTTCTCATGTTTCTACGCCTGAAATAATTAATAATTATATCAACAGCACTTTTAATATTTAACATTGTTTTTTACGAATGTCAGATGTCAGATGTCAGATCTTTAATAATTTCTACATTCTACATTCTACATGTGCATAAAATATCGTAATATCGTAATATTTACATTTTACTTGTGTTTTGTGTACTTTTCAAAGGATGAGAAAAAAAAGACGGGAAGTGGATTTCCAAATCCAAATCGTAATACAAAATAAAAAAACATTACACATCTTTTACACATAATATCTACAGTCTACAATGTTTTCAGGCTTCAATAAGAAAAATGTAGAAGAAAAATACAGGTTGAAACTCAAGTCTCAAGTCTCAAGACTCAAGTTTAACTGTAAGAAATGTTTAAATGCGGAAACGAGCGTTCATTGCAAAAGGGTGGAAATCCATTCAACATTCATCATTCATCATTTTTCACTCCAGTACAGAGTACAGAATAAAACAGAAAACAGAGTAGAAAAGGAACAAGAAAAGTTTGATAAGAGATAAGAATCAGTTCTTGAAACATGAGACTCTTCTCTCGAGTCAAAGTCAACTTGAAAGTTGAATGCTGAACGCAACTTGTTTTCATTTTCCTTGTCTTTTGTCTTTTGTTACAAATTTTCCACACTGCAGTTTCAACTTCAACTTGAGTCTCTTCTTCTCTTGTTCTTGCTGTTGTTTTTGTTCTTGTAGTATTACACATATAAATATGACTACAAGTGAAAAACAGCGGCTTTATTAGTCATTTTCTGTAGATTAAGAATTAAGATGTAGATGAAGATTTAGATTAGATTAGCTCAGATTAGATTAGGCGAGTCAAACACCAAGAAAATCCAAAGCAAAGCAAAGCCAAGGTTGTTGTATTTGAATGTTACATTTTACATTTTATCCATAGGGAGTTTTCCACATTCTGCATTCTGCACTGTATTTTTCATACTAGTTGGTAAATTATAGGCAAAAAGATATCTATACCTTTTGCCTTTTGGTGTGGTCTGTATTCTGCATACATATTGTGTATTGTGAATTGTGATACAGTTTAAATAACTGTGCAAAGTGCAGTTGGTATTATTTAGTATTTATGGAGGTAATTGAAATGCCGATGCGAATGTGAATGTGAGCGTGTGAATGGCAAGGTCAGTTTTGTCTCAAAAATCAAAGGCATTTCCATTTTCCATTCACGATCCATCATAAGACATCACACACGTTTTCCATTACATTATTACATATCATCATTATTATGCATTGTCTTTTCTGTTATATACAACATACAACATACAAAATACAATGTGTGAGGTTTATGCAAGTCTCGAGTGTAGAGTCTCAAGTCTCAAGTCTCAAGAAAACTTTTCTGTGTATGACTTGTGACTTGTGACTCGTGCGCTTCCTAGACCAGACCATTTCATTTTCCACACATTACTTTTCCTTTCATAACAGAGAACAGAGAACAGAACAGCAAATGGAGAATAACGAACAGAGAATAAAGACCTTTTTAAAGCTATTATTACTATTATTACAGTATGATTATGATTAAGATTGCCTTTGATATGATATGATTGTCCAATGGAATGGAATAGAATGAAATGCTATGGAGTTGTCCACCTTTTACTTTTCAACCCTTTCCTTTGCTTTGTTTTGATTTTGATTTTGATGTGGTGTGAGGAAACATTTACTTTTGCATTGGCTTTGGCTTTGGTTTGGCTTTGAAAACAAGAGTTGGGCTTTACATAAGTAGATAAATAATAAATTGCTTCACTCGTACAGTTTTTTATGATGGTTATTTGTTGTGTGTCGTATTTTATTTATTATTGGGAGTTGATTGTTACATATTATTACATATCTTTATGTTATGTACACTAGGATATTTGTATATATATTTGTATTTGTATTTGTGGGATGAGGTACCTTTTTGCTTTACAATTTACAAGGCTCACCTCAGATTATGCATATGTATTATGTATGTATTGACTTGGATTGTCCTCTCACCTGCCGCCCCGTTCAATTGTTCAATTCTCCTCTCGCTCCTTTCTTTGCCTCTGATTCCTCTGGTCTGTTGAATGTTCAAGTCTTTTCATTACTCATTACTTATCCCTGCTTCAAATTAGAAATGGGACTCAAATTGAGTTGTAAACTGTAAATGTAAATGTAGTTACAAATTACAAATTGAGCAGTGTGTAAACTCTTGATAATCCCACTAAAATTCCAAAAAGGGGAGAAATAAGTGAACAATATTTTCCGCTGCACTGCACTTCCCTTCTGCATTTCCGCGAGGGTGGACCAAACCAAAGGAGCAACAAACTAGAGTTTCTTCTTCGTCTTCTTCATCTTCAATTTATACTTTATACTTTGTACTTTTTTACTCATCAACTTTATATTTTATATACTTTTCCTCTTTTCTGTGCCATCTTTTTTTATTTATTTTTGGACAATTGCCAAAAAAGAATCTTTTGTGGATGTGAATCTGAATTTTACTGTGAATGTGCGACTGATTACTGATTGAGTGAGCAGTGAAAGCTAAACGCTTAAGTTTTCTCCATGTGGAAAAAATAGTGTAGAAAAGTTGGATAAAATGGAAATAAATTATTAATAAAGCTTAAAGTTTCTTTCTAAAATAAAGCTGTGGAAGCTTTTCCTTCAGTGTGAATAAAACACAAAGTTAACATTTAAAAGTGTAGTTTTTACATAAAAAAATGTGATACGACTAATAAAAAACACAGTTTCAGTGAAAAAGATCAGTTTATTTATTCAACATCTTTAACATCTTTAGTTAACCAACTTTATTAATTAGTTCTTTATTTATCTATAAAAATGGCGGGAAGTGCGAAATTTGGGTGTTTGTGGAAGTTTTCAGTGTTCTTGTTTGTACTCCTGCAATTTGTGGATTTAAACAGTGCGGCGGCGGTTTTACCGCGAAGCAAGGGAAATATCAGTCATGTTTTACAAAGTCGGTCTCGGCGAGTGTCGCGTGCAGCTCCCATCGCACAAAATTATCCGGACAGTCAAGTGGAGTATGATGAATATCAACAGTATGATGATGACCCTTTGCCCATCGCTTTAAAAGTGGAGCCAAAATCCCCATCAGCTTCAACTACAACAAAAACTACGACACAGTCAACAGTTAAACCAGCACCAAAAGTTCAACCGGCGCCGAAACCTCAATCGAATTCAAATTCAAAAACGAGTGTAACTCCGACTCTTAAAAAAGTAGAGCCGGAACTGGACCCAGAAGAATATGACGGTGAATATTTGGACGATGATTTCCCGGGTGCGGGTGTTTACGAGAATTTAAATGATGAAATCCCGCTCAAATCCAATCAATCCCCAGTTTCTACCACTACCACTGCAAAACCAAAACCTGTGACAACAACAAAAAAACCTACAACTACACTAAAAACAACGACGACAACAACAACAACAACCACCACAGAAAAACCAAAGACATCTCCTCCTTCTTCTCCATCTCCTCCGCCTCCACAAGTGTCCAGATCCTCCTCCACTTCCTCTTCTAGTTCCAGATCAAGCTCCAGATTTTCCTCCTCCATTTCCAGCTCCAGTTCAACATCCGTCTCGAGCAGCAGCAGCAGTGCCGCGTCCAATTTAAACACGAGACTTCGCTCCAGAACTCGGCCTCACACTACCAAAAAGACTGTTGATGATAAAACGGAGACGACAGCTTCTCCTGTGCAAATTCAACCTCCTTCTGCTTCAACTTCGCCCATTCCTTCAACAAAAACAACAAAAGCAACAACAACAACAGCAACAGAAAGAATGAGGAGTACGACAACAGCAGCAACCCCAACAACCGTGAAGCCAAAAACCAGGGGCACAACTTACAAACCACGAGGAAGATTGGACATTTTCAGATCTACTTCCACATCCACAACTTCAACAACTTCCACAACGACAACTTCAACAACTCCGGCACCGGTCCCAACTTCAGTCACATCCACCCCAAAAGAGGAAACGATGGACGAGAGTGCTGAGGAAAATGAAGTTTCTGTTCAATTTCCACATGGAGTCAATCACGAGGAAATCCACGAGGAGGAATTAGAAGATGAGATGGAAATCGGAATCGGTGTGACGGAAAATATTATGAAAAATCAAAACAAAAACAGTAATAAAGAATTACACACAGTTGAAAATCAAAGCGAGGAACATGAAATGAGGGAGCACGACAAAGAACATTCACATCAAAGTCAAAATCAAAGTCAAACTGCAACTGCAGCCTCGGATCAAATTATCCACTCTGTTGAATTAGACCCAGCCCTTCAAGTTCAAGTCAAAGCTAAAGCCAAAGCCAATGCTGAAAGTGAAACTGGGAAAGAAATGGTAATGGAAAATCGGAATCAGGTAACCAAAAAAATACAAAAATACATGGGTTTTAATTGTGTTTCACGTGGTCCCAAAAGTAAGTGTATTAAAGCTATATTGAACTTTTTTTTTTACAATTCCTACGCCATTCATTGGAAATGACCGTTTGTGAGGCTGCATGATTTTAGTAGATTGTATGAGCGGTGTTTTTGTATCGTACAAAACAAACCAAAAATTCTACAGACTACAGACTACGGAAGTACAGACTCACGGGAAATTTTGTATGGGGCAGAAAAATGAGTTGAAAAAAAGTGCAATCTTCAAAACGAAACTTGGATTGACTTTTTATAAATACGATTAAAACATTGAACTTTTTTCCGCTCATATTTTTTCCTGTCTAGAGTCTATCCCAGGGCTGAAATTGTGGGGGTACGAGGGGGTGCTGCGTACCCTAACGTTTTTGACAGGGGGTACGCCGTACCCTTACTTTTTTCTTGTAAAATCGACCTTTTATACTTAGAAGCTAACCAATAAAATTGGACAAAATTACCCAAAATACAGAAGTAAAGAGCTTTTTCTGTTTAAATGAGCTTCCAGATGTGAGAAAGTACCCACTTGATGAAATTAAAAACAACAGAGAGTTTTTCAAAGTTACAGTCGTAGCAAACAAACTCCCCTGGACCCCAGTTTGCAAAAAAATTATACTAGATAGAATTGGAAATTTTTTCAGCTTACACTAGATAAAATGGCAATTTTAGACTAGCGTACCCCCTGTTTTATTTATACAATTTTACCCCTGAAGCGATCCTACAATCTATCTAGGAATGCAACAGCCTGCGAATGACATTATTTTTTGTAAACGGCGTCAGAGTCTCCAACTTTGGCTACTTTTAGAAAGTGTATTTATTCAAGCCGATTTATGAAACTGCACTAAAGTTGCTGGTCGTGAACGACATTTTTCCGTAAACGGCGTCCAAGTATCACAATTTTGCAAATACTTTCCCACTTTGCAAATGACCATTAGATTTTGCCATTTGCAGTGACTGAACAAAAACTTGACTTCTTTTCTGCTCAAAAGTATCCAAAGCAAAACATGAGATGTTTTTACTTTTGCGATCACGTGAAATATGAATTTTGAATTCTAAATTCTAATACATACAAAATAAATGAACTTTTTAAACATCCCGGATTTTCAAACAGAGATTTATCTGCTCATATTTTCCTTCGTCGTGTTTTTTATTTGCAGGGGTTGAATCCGGATGCAGAGCGTCACTATGACGACTACCAGTATCAATATGAGGATGAGTATGCGAGCTTTCCCCACGTTTATGCCGATGAAGAGGAATCTGAACCCGCACCAGCACCAGCACCCGCTCCAGTTTCTTCAACTCCATCTACTACTACAAGTACAACGAGCACCACTACAAGCACAACAACAACAACACCAGCTCCTCCTCCTCCTCCTCCCTCTTCTACTGCATCTCCTCCCACATTCAAATCCAGCAGTAGAAGTCAAAATAAAGCATTCAAGCCTTTGACTCGTGTCAAAGTCGTCCCAGTTGAAGAAATCCATGAAATTCATAACGTTGACTTGGAACATGATGAAGAACCGGAAGAAAGTCCCATGAAAATGGAGCCACAAGTAAAAGCGGAAGCTCCAATTTCAAGAGCAAAACCAACAATAAAGTCAAAACCAACACCAAAATCAAAACCACAACCAAAATTAGAAGAACCTGAGGAAGAGCTTGAACATGAACATGAACAAGAACAAGAAGCAGAACTTGAGCATCACTCTGTTGAAATTGAAATGGAAAAGGAACCAGAAACAGAAACAGACTTGAATAATGTTTTAACCGCCCGGAAAATTCCAGAGCGGAGAGCGGGAAGAAAATTGTCAATGTCTCCAGAACCCGATCAAAATTCAGAGGAGTCCAAAGAAGCTCCAGAAGTTCCAACTCCAGAAGAAATAGTGAAAAAGACAACGTCAGTGATGCGAACACTATCAAAACCAAAGTCAATGTCAATGTCAAAGTCGAAACAGAGTAAAAACGTTGAAATGGAATCCAACTCCTCTGAAAAGGAAAACGAAAAGGAAAACGAAAACTTGGACGAGGGGAAAATAAAAGTGACGACTTACAAACCCAACGTTGACTCATATTTGAATAAAACCAAGGTTTCTGTCACTTCCTCCGTCTCCTTCACAACCACAAGACGAACAACGTCCACCACCTCAAAACCAATGCCGAGTGAAAGAACCACAAGTACGACTCCAGCTCCAGTTCCAATTCCAGTTTCAGGTCCAGATTCAGAGTCCAATGAAAATGAAGAAGAAGCTCCGGTAGTTTTAATCAACCCAATTTCTCGTGAACATTCTGAATTAGACGAATCCAAAGAATCTCATGAAATTGAACCGTCATCATCGCCAACACCAATGCCAATTCCAACGCCATCTCCATCGCCTTCTCCAGTTTCAATTCCAGCATCAGCATCCAAATCTAGATCAAAATCCAATTCCAAGAAAATTCTGGACAAGAAACTTTCCAGTACCTCATCGCCTACATCCAGTCCAAATTCAAATTCAAATCCAAGCCCAAAATCCAGACTCCCGCCAACATTCCGCCGCACAACTACAACAAAAAAACCGCCAACTACTCAAATCCCCACCACCACCACAACAACACCAACAACAACGACGACAACAACAACAACGACAACAGCTCCACTAGAAGATGAGGAAAAAGGCGTAGCTGAGATTGAAATCCTCCAGACGAAATCGGACAAGAGTGCGAGAAACCGCCGGATTAAAATTGGGCGGGAAAGGAGTACAATCCCATCAAAAATCCTATCCAGCACAACCACAACAACAACACCAAAGCCCTTGATAAAATTACTCAAATCCAAGTCAATTTCAGAAGCTGCCACAACTCCCGCAACAGCATCAGCAACAACATCCACCGCCAAGTCACAATTTAAAAGACCAGGCCCGTCGTTTCCAAGACGACCTGAGAGGATTCGAGCAAAAACAAGCTCTACTGCAGATTCCAACTCGACAACACCCGCTTCTAGTTCCGGTTCTTCCGGTTCTTCAGGCTCTAATAACGTTGTGAATTCCAACTCAATTTTGAATTACAACGCACGAAGACGCTCTCGACTCAACCTCAATTTAAATACGACGACCACTCCAAATCCAGTGTTGAAAAATTTGGCTCTTCGACGACGACGTCCTGGTTCACCGATTAAACCTGTCGCCTTTTCAACCGGGACGGCGGCGGGAAATGCAGAGTTGGAGGGTCAAGAATCTGGAAATGTAGAAATTATTGAAGAGACTAATTCAAATGGGAAAAGTTCCTCTTCTGTAAATCACAATGCCAAATTCACAAGGAATTTAAGGAATTTTAAAGCAAAATTAGAATCCAAAATGTCTGCATCCACGTCGACATCAACTCCGAATTCAACAGCACCACCAAACTCTGATGTCTAATTAAAAAAAGGAAAAATCCATGTAAAATATAAACTGAAAAGTAAAATTCTATAGAAACAATTAATGCAAATTTGAAATTTGATGTTTTTGTTGAGTTTGAAAATAGGAAAAATATGAAACATGAAACATGAAATACGAAATAAGAAGAAGAAAGAGGTAGAAAAGAAAGAGAATGGTTCTTTTGGATTTATTTATTATTTATTGTGATGAGGGATCAAATACTAAAAAAATGATGTGATGGCTGTTTTTTCCCCGTTTGTTTGTTTGTTTGAGTGGAAGTTGTATTTAATTTAATATTTAATTTACTGTGATGATTGTATTTTGTATTTTGTGATGAGAAATGAATGGACTGTGTTAAATAGTTTTAAATGTAGGTTAATTTTTAAGCCCTTCTTCTTAAAACTCTTGAATCTTTAATCTGTATAACGTATAACGATAAAATAAGCATAAATACGAAAAACGCATACGACTATAAATATCTAGATAATATAAAAAAAATTTTATACATTGTACGATTTTGTAATAAAATCTTTAACTTTTACAAGGAACAAAACATTCGACTTTGGGGTATTTTGTGTAGAGTCATAATCGTCATCGTAATATTCAATATTATGCACTACACAACTTTTAAAATGTAAATTATTATTGGTATTAGTTATTAGTTTTCTTCTTTAATTCGCTCTGGTTTCACATCCTCCATCAAAAATTGTGCCATGGTAGTTTCAATCCTCAACTCTCGTTCACTGACTTCTGACTCGTTGAATAAATTCTGAGGATGCTCATCACTTTCACTTTTAATAATTGGGATATTTTTACTCGGATTATCTTTATCACGTTCTGAAATTTGTGCTGTGAAAGTAGTAGTAAAAGAAGTTGTTTTTGTTTTTGGAGGTGGTTTTCGTTTTGGTGGTGATTTGGTTCTGATTGTAATTGTGGGAGGTGTAACAGCAGTAGGAGGAGCATGCACTGTTTTCATATGTTGTCTAAGATCACTGCCTTGGATAAAAGTTGAGGAGCATCCGTCATGTGTGCATTCGTATGATTTATCTGGTTTTGATGATGATATTAATATTCTTCCGTTTCTTTCTTGTTGTTCATTCCATTCCTCTTCATTTTCTGATTCAAAATCCAAGTCCAGATCTAAAGCATTTTCATCCTCTTCTTCTGATGATGTAAAATGATTATTTTCCTCGTCTTCTAAATCTTTTCTCCTTTTTCTTTTACTACTTGTGTTTTGATTAGATTTCTTTCCTCTCTTTTTATTTGAGTTGGTTTCCTCATCATTCCTTTTTCTATTGTGATATCTTTTTACATGACAATAAAGAGAGCCTTGACTCGTAAAATCAGAAGTGCAATTTGCTTCAGTGCATTTAAAAGGCCTGGTTGAGGAAAAGGAAAAAGAATTAATAATATAAGACCAAAATTCCAAAATCACTACTTAATTTATATTTAATGCAGGTGAAATAATAATAATGGTATTGGAAATAGATAAATTCACTCACCTTTCATTTGTGTGTTTACTCCGGATGTGATTATTCAAAGCACCGATAAAGACACACGAGTAATCACATTGTTCACATCGTAGGAATTTCTTGTTGTGATGAGCACCCATGTGATGTTTTATCCCCGACTGATGAGCTA